>VZTT01010292.1:3260-27979 GCA_013400855.1 Buphagus erythrorhynchus | reverse complement strand
CGCTCCGCCCCGCGCTGCGGCAGCGGCCCCGCCGGCCGGACGGGCCGGGGGCGGTGACGGCGGGGAGGGGCGCCGGGACAGAGCCGCGGGTGCGTGGGTAGGTGTTGCACACGTACGTGTGTGTGTCCGCGCGTGTCGGCGCCCACACGGCCGGGAAACGACACCGCGGCAGCTCCGCGCACGTATGTGCACACGGACAGAGCCCGCACCTAACGCGGGGACAGAGCAGCTCTGTGCTCATCTGTGAGGACACGATGGCGTTTAAGTGCATGTGCGTATATGTATTTACACCTACCTGCCTAAACACGTGTAATCACATACATAATGCCTGTAAATATCGATATATAAACATGGTTTAAAAATAGTTGTAAGTGCGTAACTTGTGTATATGCGTGTGTGTGTGCATGCATTTTGGTATTTGTTGAGTTGGGAATGATGGGACAATCTTGCTTTCTTCAGTACAGCAGATATACATATTCCATCCCTCTCACACCTGCTCCCCTCCAGACCAAGTAGGTCCGTCCTCCTGGGACTCTGTGTAGCACAGGAAGGAGCAGCCAATTCCCAAAATCTCTGTCCCTACCATCTTCTTCACCTTCAGAGACTGGAAAAGAAAAAAAAATTACGAGAAATGTTTTGAATTAGGGAATAGTGAAGGCAGGGCCCACAGTGTGATTACATCTGTTGTGCAGAGGATGTAAAGCAATAAGCAGTGTGTGTACATAGTAACATTATATTCCATAACACATTTCCCAATGGAGCATCTGGAGGTGGATCTTCTCTTCCTCCCTGAAGACTCCATAGAGCAATGTCAGGAGATACTGGCAGAGTTGTCCTGTGTGTGACAGCCAGTGCTTCTCCATCAGCCTGCTTTGAACAGGGAGAAGATGAAGGGCTGTGAGCAAACTGTCAGTGATGGCCTGAGAGGCCCAGGTGCCACAACACTTTCCTTGTTTGCTGCTGCCTTCTGTCCTGTTGACCCTGCCAATCCAACAGTGTAATGACTCTTGGAGTTGCTCTGATCCTTTTCTGTGTGCAGATACCCAGCTGTGTCTGCTGCAGGAGAGGTGGTTGCTAAATCCCCTACCCCTGAGAAGATCTGTATTGTGAAGTACTGTTGACAAAGTGTTTCCCTGGAGGTCAGACATCCAGGCGAATGTGAAGTTGGTGGAGGCTTAAGTGTCAAAGATTGTTCTGTTCATCCCATATTCATCTCCTACCTCCTACATTTGCCTGAGCAGTTGAAGAACCTCCAGTTTATAGGTTATTGGAAGCTGTTTCCAAGCCTTCCCTTAGTAGTCTTCTGGTGCAGCAGTAATGCCACTCCCCTGAACTATCCATGGAGCTGGGAAATTTCTGAAATGCAGACAAACTGGACCCAGACATCTCGTGGTGTATAATGCTTTCAGGAAAAAAGTAATCTGTGCTTCATTGGAAAAATGACTGCAGCAAGACATGCAGGGGGAGAAGCTATGGCTGACATGGAAAATTCACATCAGCATATGGAGCAGGACACTGAGAAACCTGATGGGACAGGTCGGAAGACTGCTCCTGCTCTGGTGAAAAAGCTGGCAGTCACAGAATCTTCACCTGCAGCTTCAATCCCCACGGGCAGTCCCCAGTGTCACCTCTGGATGAATACCTAGGGTAAGGCAGGGTGGTGTGGCACAGATGCAGAACTGAACCACACTGCCAACCAGCAATGTGAGCCTTTGTGTCGGCCACATTAATGTTTTAAACTGAAAGGTCTCTGCATGGTGCTGCTGCGGCAGATTGCAGCAGGAGCCATGATCATTAATTTAACATTATGGAAGTTATTTACCTGTCTCACATAACTGAGGTAGCTGCCCAGTGATGAAGCCAAAAAAGAGCAAGGTCTCTGCAAAGGAAGGCCAGAGCCAAGCATCCCCTCTGTGGCCTTCCACCACTGCACTCTGAAATGGTACAAGATAAATGAAGGAAGTGATGAGAAAGTTGTTTCAGTGATGAGGAAGGTGTAATAGTTGTCCTTGGCCAAACAGGGTTCTGCTGCCACAGGGTGCTGCTCTGGTGATGCTGAAAGTAGTGAAATTTGTCACAGTCTATGCCCATACTGTCTGCAGGATCAAAATGCTGAAGTGATGGAGCAAACTCTTCTTTTTCATACCCAGGCCTCCTCAGCAAGCAAGTTATTAGGTTAGTCCAGTATGGACTCTGGATGGCTTGAAGTCAAGTTTTGAGGGAAAACAGATAGTAAAACATCTTGCAGGGGAGACTTCCCCTGTACATAGACTGTCCTTATCCCATATTCCCTGACTGACCAAAAAAATATCAAATTTGATCCATGATCTCTCTTTACACATTCCTAACAAATTTCTGTTCCTTCGTATCTTAAATAGTACAAACATATCTATTAAATTTGTTCATTATTATACCTTCTCACCAGTCTGCCAAGTGCAGGAGTCAAACTGAACTCATCTGCCATCTCCCAGACAAGGCTCTCCCGTCCTTGGAGCGGGACTGGTTGATCCACTTACAGTGCATAAAGACATCCTAGACTGATGCCATGGCTTTCAAATCAGAGAGGCATCTGGGTATGAAAATCAGACTGACCTCTGGCAGATATTTCTCCTATATATATAGCTGGAGAGCTGCTTTCAGGCTCAGCTATTTAGTAGCGACACAGGACAGCATTCAAAGCTCAGGTCTGGCAGCAGCCCTCAGCTCCGTGTGGAGCAGGGTGCAGCTGATGAAGGGAATCTCAGACTATTGTGGAAGGGAAGCATCTGCCACTGGCTGGAGATTGAACTCTCATTGCAGTACCAATTTGACGTTGGGGCTGGCAGGAAGGTGGTGGTTTTTTTTTTTTTTTTTGTGGTGTGTTTTTTTTTTTTTTTTTGTGGTGTGTTTTTTTTTTTTTTTTTGTGGTGTGTTTTTTTTTTTTTTTTTCCTAGTAGGGTAATACTGACCAGTGGTCATCTTATTTTAACTGAGTTTGCAAAGAAAGGAGTTACCTGTAGTTCAGCAAAAAGTTAATATATGCATTGTTTACTTTTTTTAAATGCAGCAGAATTTTAATGCCAAGTGATAGAAAATGTTACTTAAATTGAACAAGTGCACAGAAGCATTTCTAGGATGTTTAGGGGAACAAAAGTTACATCTTTATAGGAGAATTATAAGATTTTTTTCTTGTTTAGTATAGCTCAGCAAAGACTGAAGAGGGCCATGATAACACTTTATAAATATATTTGAGAAGTAAATGTCAGAGAGGAATATTGACTTCATCACATGATCAAATGGCAATACAGTGAGTAATCCTGAATACATCTGCACTGGAAATTTAAAGGCTTCCAGATATGTGATGAAGGAAGCATTTGAATACTCTCCTGAGCTCTGGAAGGAGTAACTTGCACTCTGGCAGCAAGGAGCCTGAGAAGTTTATGGGCATAATTGTACAACACAATAGAATAGGAAAATGCCTGAAGAGAGAAAATTAAGCATATATTACGAGTCCCTGGGCATCTGGTGTGTCAGTATCCCCAAGTGTGTGAGAAAATAGATTAGATCACTGTCAATTTGCATTATAATAATTCCATGCCTCAGGGCTTCCACTGTAGTTGGGAAAAATTTTATTTTATTCTTCCTGATGCATGATTTGTCCTCTACTGCTCTTTTTTTTTTTGCCTTCCTCTGCAGGTCTGAAGATAAATTGTTATAGGTGGCATTAGAAGCTTAGGGTTCATGTGTCCTGATATATTCAGGATTAGGCCAGCCTCTAGGCCTGGAATTCTTTTGAAGGAGTTATTTACCTAGGTCTGCTTTGTAGGCTCCATTGATTTAATTAATGGCATGGGACACAGCCTCCTTCCTAGAATCAAATGGAGTTATATTTAACTAATTCTTTGTAGACTTGCAAACACACACTTTTTCAGTGGGCAAGCTATTTATTAATCTCTCCCTCTTTTGCCTGAGTTATCCTGATGCTTACTAGTATCTCACTGGGCACCTTTGACTGTTCATTTTCTGCTTGCCTCCTTTCATCCTCCAAAGTGACAACATCATTTATTTTTAGAAGGATAGTCAGAAGAAAGTAATTTTCAGCAACAAACAGCAAGAATGAAGAAAGACACAAAATTGTTCACTCCTGGAATATTAAAACTAATAGAGGTGTATGTGTGATTCCTATGTTCCTGTTGACACATCCATTGAAATTACCTTCTTCTTGGTGTTGGAAGTCCATGTGGCAATGCTAATCTCTTTTATTGACTTAGATAAACAACATTCTTGAGGTGACCTCCACTCAGCAGTCATGATAAGACCAGTAAATGCAAAGGATACCTGGGTAAATGAATAGCCATTGTATCACAGTGATAGCTTTTGAGAATGAGTGAGGTAAACAATATCCATGGAGAATATGGTTGGCTGTCTGATTTTTAAGTCTGCACAGCATTGGAAATGCTCAAGAGAAGATTTTTATGTTCAGGGTGTTCGCATCCATGTATTACTGCTTACTGACTAAAAGACATTTGCATTTGGCAATTCTGAATCACAGAACTGTGTCAGAGGTGACCTCCTCACATACACACACAAGTATTTTTAAATTCTTGCACTCATACACAAATTCAAGATGTGGCCATTACCATAAAGAGCAGAAGACACTCACAAATTTCTCCCCAAATAAAGGTACAATGCATGCTTTACCTGGCTACACCTTCAGTCTTGACATCTGGCCACATTTTTGTCCTACAATATCATCTTTGAAGTAATTCTGTAGCTGCTCAGTGAGGAAGCTGTATTCCATGGGGTGGTTGGAGGAATGGCAACTATTTGATGGTCCCTCCACTTCGGATACAAAAATTTTTATTTGTGTGACTCTGTCAGTTATGACTAGATATTTTAAAGGCCTGAGATCATGAACTTTTCTAAGCTCCTACATATAACCAGGGAGCCAGGGCCATTGGTGAAGCCTTGCAATAATCCTGCTTTTAACTGGGGGCAAACAATATGAATCTGAGCCCTAGGCAGCCCCTTTTTTGCAGAGTATCCTGTTCATGGATGGCTCTTTATCCCAAGAAGAGTCTCAGTGGTCTCCTGCCTCAGCTGCAGTCCATTCCACGTGAAGCTGGCTGCTGCCAGACCTGTCCCACTTGTCAGTGCCCAGCAGCTGAGCCTAAAGCAGCACACCAGGTGTTCCAGTACTCTGGTTCACTGCACCAAAAGGACACACAGGTGTCTCTTACTACCTACTCAGAGCACCAGATTAACCTCTGGCTTGGCAAAAGCACTGTAGGTCATCTAAGCAACAGATGGATGTTGGTGGAAACCACACAAAATTAACCAGAGACACCAACTTTAGTTAAAGTTTAAAGGCAGAATGCTGGAATTTCAGTAACTTAGTCTCAAAGACCTTATGGTGCCATGAAATAATTTTTGAATCCTGAAGTGACACCACAGGCCTTTTGCTCTCCTGAAGTGACAGGAACACAATAAACTTCTGTAGTACAATGTACAAAGTGCTGAGGGGCCAGTGATAAGGAGTTTTTACATAAATCCAGAGAAGCAGACAAAGAAGGAAGAGATAAAAAAGAAGGATGTGTTGGTAGAAGGGGTTAAAAAGGTGTGCTGCCAGAGTGATGCAGCTTTAAAAGAACAGGTTGATGTGACTGAAGATGGCACTCAGTGAGGTATTTTAAGTAAAGATGGGGAAGTATTAGAACATTTGTATAAGATGATATAAGGTCACATTTGGACCCCAGAACAACACACACTCTTCTTTGATTCCAGCTCAACACTTTTTCTTTGACCCAGTCAATCCTTTACCTTCATATTCCCTTAAATCTCACCATATTATCTCATTTTCCTCTTTATAGCACACAGCCATAAGAAAGGTCACTTAAAATGCATTTATGGGTAATGAACTCTTCCACCTTTATCCTAAGATCTTAACATGAGCCTGCTCATCACAACAGTGAGACATACGTTTTAGCTTCTTGTTTCTCAGTGCCAATTACAAACCCCAAACTACTCTGCAAAAATTTCAAAAGATGTCAAAGGATTAGAGAAGCTAAGTTCTTTTTAAAACAGTTAGATTAGTTGCTAGTTTACTGATAATGGCTCAGTTTCTTTAAAATGAGGAGTGTGTGTTTGCTTATTTTCATACAGTGTCGCCAGGAACTGAGATGAAGTCCTCACATCCTGATCTTGGAGAAGCTGCTGCTGCCACCACCTGGTAGTTCCCTGGTCCTTGGCTGGAGAAATAAATACATAGTTTACACAAAGAACTCCTAGGGAGACAGGTGGACCCTGAAGGAGGTCACATCTACAGAATATTATAGAAACATTGATCCAGTCTGAAGTACATTTTGGAATATGACAAAAGACCTGTATTATGTGTAGATGCGGCACTTAGGGACGTAGTTTTGTGGTGGACTTGGCAGTGCTGGGTTAATGGTTGAACTCCATTATCTTAGAGATTTTTTCCAACCTAACTGATTCTATGGTTCTACATTAACAGGGCCAACCAATGATGACATTCCTCACAAGCAGTTATCCACAGGCATGGCTACAGCAGCAAGCCTACTGAATTCACAGCATCAGACATGCAACACTGGTTCTTTCTATGATTAGATGACATCATGTGTTTCGCCACTTAGGTTCAAGAAATAAATTTTTTGGGTGGCAGCTCCATCTGAAATAGAAATGACAGTTCCTGGCATGATTCACTGCTGCTCCTGCAAAACCAATAAAAGGAGGAATCTAATGAGCACTGAGTTGTATACCATGTGAAGAACAAATGGTTTGTCATCCTGTGGCTGCAGTCATAGATGTAAAAGAAGGGATTTTGCCACATGTGTGGGATCAGTGCAGGTCAGTGGTCCTTTGTACATGTGAAGAGGCATACAGAGATGGTGGATTATCAGAATCTGCACACAGTTGTAGATCAGCTGCTGGGGTTATCATTAGCAAGCCAAAAAGATGGAGTCTTTTGTTCTGTTAGATTTAGGAACAACAGGGACTTCCTCCTGCAATATCGTCTACAAGATAATGGTAAGAGCAAACCTGTGCTTGAGTCCTGGAAGCACAGGAAGGTACTCCCGCTGCTGGCTTGCTGTGCACTTTAGAGGGGGTTTGTCAGGGCTGTGATGGTTGTGTTGTAGAGAAAACCTCAGCCTGCTGCTTCATATCTGGTTGTTCCTATGAAAACTAATTTGTTGCAATTAACTAAATTAGAAGAAATCAGTGACTCCTTTTGTTTCTAAAGAATACTGCTATATCTGGATTTATGAAGATGTACATCAACAGAAGATGACCCTGGACATCCTTCTTTCTAGTCTGAAATATGGGAAATAGAAACAAAATAACTTTTTGGTTTTAAGACATACATTCATAGGGTTTAAGATATACATTCATAGTAGGTTAAATTAGGTCTATTGTAGATCTAGACCACAACTACAGCAGTGGTGATGGGTAGTGCTAAACACAACCTCTCAGCTATAGCTGACTATTGCAGCAGAATCCCATGTAACAAGATTCATACATATTCCTGAACTCTTAGCTAGTGGTGGCATTTGTATATGAAATTCAAAAGCAGAAAATATGTGAAAACTGGAAAAGGAGGACTTATCCAGGCTTCTAGGTAGGGTGTGTTTATTTTCAGAAGTGTCTCATGAGGCTTGCCCAAGGACTCATCGCTCTACCTGTGGTACTCATCCAAGGAGGCTGTAACCAGGTCTGACATTGTGGTTCTGGTGGCAGAGGAAAGAGAGAGTGGAAGGGCTGCTGTCAACCCAGTAGCACCAGGGCCTTGAGCAGGCAGGGGACCAAACACCTCCTGAATCAGTTTAACTTACTTGATTTCCTCCTGTTCTGAGATCACATGGTCCCTTCCTCTTCCACCAGCCTTTCTCTGGCATCAGGGCAGGCTCACACCTACTTATGCATGATCAGTCTTCTCTGCCATGGTCCCTAGGACACACAGTGTCTTCTCTTTCTTCAGTACATGCCTGCTAAGGTGAAAATCAGGGAAGATATATGAGGCCCCATCCACACCACCATGGTGAACTGTGCTTATATGGATTTTTTACCTCCATCTCTGGTCACATTTTGTCCCATTGCAGAAGAACTTCCAGGGTAGGAGGGCCAACTGGCATTCCCCAGAGAGGTGCCTGAGGTTGTGTCTGAAGACCTGTGCTGAGGAGCAGAAAGGAGGCAGTAGGCACAGAAAAGAGCCAAACTACGGGGTCTGTGAGGTGATCATTGAGAGAATAAGCTTTTCCTGCTCTAGCTTTTCATCCTTCACAGTACAGAAAGCAGTATGGCAGCCTGTGCTACTAACTGTTTTGGAAAGTCAGGGACATTGAAGCACCATGAAAACCATGGTTTTATGATATGATGATAAGGCTGTGCATGGTACATCCTGAGCCAGGGCTTGTGGAGAAATGCAGGGACATGACACCTATTGGAATAACATTGGACTAGTGGCCTGAACAAGGCAAATCTGAGAAAACTCATCTATACAGTTTATAAAAAGAGGAACCTGGGGCAGTCCCTTATGCCAGACTTAACCTGGCATTTACCTCACATCAGGCTGGTCTAATCATTCCAAATTCAGTTTTGGGAGCAATATGACAGATCAGGTGATTGTTTTACAAGTGAGGCTTTATCTGGCAACATTGACAGCAGAATTCCCAGGGAACTGTACTGCCATAATTTAATAGTTGTATTGATGGTCTGGGGGTAAATAAAAACTTGCAAATAAAAGAAGAGTGTACAGAAAGGCCAGCAAAGTGATAAAGAGTGTGGAGGCAGACTGAATTGAATAGCTGTGTTTGTGAAATAAATGTGTTTTAATAAAAACCATGTATGAAGTCATCTTATTAGGAGCAAATCATGCAAGTTTATGTAACTGCAGACCATATTCCCTGTAAAAGGAAACATTAAAGGAAATTAGGGGTCACTATGTACCAGATCATCACAATCTGGTGGCATAGAGGAATCTCATTGAATAGAGGAATTCTGCAGCCCTGAAGTGCATAAATAGGAAGGGATACAGAAGAAGCACAAGGCATGGGGGAACAGGGATGAACAGCATTGCAGTACTAGATTGCAATACTAGATTGCAATGTGCAGGTCACCTTCCCTATTCTGCTGATATTGAAAAAAATAGAAACACTGAAAAAGCTGAAATTCATTAAAGAAAAATATGTAAAGAATTCAGTGTTTAATTTATCATATAGAAGTTTGAGAGATGATTCAATTATTTGATTAAAGCACAGAGTAGACACATATACTGTCTACATCTAAACTAACTGTTCAATAAAGCATTTCTTCATCAGTTAGACAGAGGTGTGGAAAGAATCAATAGCTATAAATTAGAGTTTTCCTCAGGCAACTTCTGTAAATAAAACCTATTTGAAGACTGGATGCTGGGTATGAATAGTAAAGTATCTTTCACAGTGATGCAGGCAGATTGTGGAGACAGTGGGATATCAACATGCAAGAGTCTGAAGAACGAGTTTAAAACTGACGAGTCACTTGAAGGCCCCTCCCAAATAATTGTAGAAAGAGAGTCTTTGGTGCACTGTGTGCCTGTCTCCTAGTGCCTTCCAGGAAGGAATTCCTACTGACATGATAAAGTATTCCAGAGAGCCAACAGACTAGGACCGTGTCCCAAGAGTCCACAGGGCAGGATGGACTGGAGGAGCCATCCATTCAAGTCTTTTGCCTCACCATGTTCTGAACTCCTCCAGAGCCTACCATCACCCACACATTCATACACCGTTATTGGTGTAAACACATGCACTTCAAAAATAGCTTGGAAGAACTGGTAGTCCCAGTCTGAACTGGAGGCAGCTTGTGGGGATTTCTGTGAACATGAGACACTTTGTATTGATCAGGCCGAACCCTATAGCATTCAATGATTCCAGCCTCTACTACAGGACATCCCCATAAGGCCCAGGATTATAAAAGAGAGGGAGAGCAACTATTTTACTCAGACAGATAATGATAGGACAAGGGGAAATTGTTTTAAACTAAAGTGGAGAGATTTAGATTAGATGTTAGGAAGAAATTCTTCACTGTGAGNATGATCTTTAAGATCCCTTCCAAGCCATTCTATCCTTTTATATTCTATCCTTCTATGATACTCTAGCCCCAAGTCAGTGGTGCCAGTAGCTCCATACCAGCTGTGACCATGCCTGTGCTCAACTTGCTTATCTAAACCTCTTTCAGGTGCATAACCCTGAATGCTAAGTAATTTTTCTGATTTGCTGATTTTTCCCCTGGTTTGAACCCATGTGGCCATTACTTCCTTTTTCCTGTACACTGTGACTAACAGATCTAGCTTAGAAAAATGAGAAGTGGCAGGAAAGGACACAAACACAGGAGCACACGCACCCACACTGTAGAACAGTGACAAAGGTACACAGGCAACGTTTTTATCTGGACCATCCCACATTCTTCCAGAACAGCTTTCAGGTACATATCAGGATTTGGAATACACATAAGGGCTGCTTCATGCCAGCTGGACTCAGTGCTGGAAGATGGTCCTAGGTCTTTTTCATTTGCTAGCACATATGTTGTCTGGGTGTCTTAGAAATTCTTCCTGCCCAGGATAGTCCTATGCCTTCTTTCCTGTGTCATTGGTAATGAAAGAGGTATCAGTTTTAAATTCAAGATGCTACTTATTCTGAGTTACAGGGGAAAAAATAAAAAGTAGCAATAGGCAAATCAACCTTACTTGTTAGTATTGCATAATCAGAGGAGCATTTTTCTAGGAGTATGATTACATACACATACACATATACATATACACACGTCTGTCTCACACGTGGTAAAAAAAACTACTTGATAACTATTGGAAGCAACTCTGCATTTCAGAAGAGTAGACATTAATTTTGCTTTAAATGACATGGCAGCAATATGAATGTAACGTCAACTGAGTTTGATGCATAAGTTTAATATTCCAGGGGGAAAAAAAACACAGATAATTCTACTGATTTCTCAGCATATTTAAAAAAAGCAAAATTAAGAATTAATTCTTTGTGGGATATTAAAGGTACTATGAAATAAAAGGTTTCAGTATTGCAGAACTAGATGAGTTATCACTACACTATGAAAATAATATTCCTGCCCTGAAACATATATGTAAGTCCTTTGCTGCATCTTGCTGACCTCCTTGGAGGCAGTGTTGTGAGAACAGTCTGTCATCCAATGTCCTTTACCACCAATACAAAGAACCTCATGGGTCTCAGTTATCTTTGGATCTTTGGATCAGGTCCCAGAACAATCCCAGATCTGCAGGACTTGGAAGATCACAAAATTATCTTGTGAACAAAATCCTGATCCTGCTGCTTCTTAAGTAAATAAATTTAGATGATCTCAGTAAGACTGAGATCCAGTCATGATGCATAAATGCATCATCCTGCTAATTTGTACACACATGTATTATTTCAATACATTTGCAATAATGTATTTCAAGTCATTAAGGTACACATTACTAAGCACAAAATCTGTATGGAAATTATAATTGCAGCTCTTATTCAGCTGCATAATTGATTTATAAAAATTGTTTATTTTATTGTATCACATTATTTTTATGCAGTAAAATGTGACAGTACCACATGCTTCTGAGTCAGCTGAAAAACATCCTAAACAAAATTGCCATCAGCCTGACATATTGAGAGCAGGTGAATGGTATCCTCTGTGCTGTTCACATCTATCTCTCCTGCCTCTCTTCTGCTTATTACCAGCTGTAATTAAAACAATGAAGGGTAGATGGCTCACAGAATGGAATTCGTAGCAGGTGATGCTCCCAGTTAATGGCCTGAAATTTCAACCTCCATTTCTTTGTCTGCAGAATGAAGAAGTGATTAAATCATGCAGAAGGAAAGAGAGAAAGACAGGAGAGAAAACACAATGTATTTTACTTTCTTTATTAATTTTCCTCCACTTTACTGGCCAGCAGCAGAAAACATGAGCTAGGAGGAGAGTCATAGTTCTAGAGATGGACAAACAGATTAATTATTTGTTGCTTTTTGTATTCATGAGAAGTTGACAGTCTCAGCACTTTCAGTAATGAATCTTAAACACCATGTTGTGTCATATTATATTGGATGAGTCATTTATCTGGAGTATATGTAAGACTAAATAGGAAAACAGTGAGCTGAGCTTTATCCAGACCCAAAGGCTGTATAAACAGTCTCAAATCAATCTTTTTATGTTCTGCTTGGTAAGAAACCACAATCTGTTTGCATCCTTCACAGCACAGGTCATCATTTGACATTCCAAGCAGGAAGGACCTCATAGCAGTAACTCCCCACATTCAGATGAAGCCTCCATCTGGGTCAGTATCCTGTGCTCAGCACTAACCAGAAGTAAATGCTGAAGAGCAAAGACAAGAAAAGCATCTAGGAGACCTTTCCTGACTACCCTCCTGGCCTTGGGCTACCTTCAGTTCATGTGATTTCCTGAGCCAGGAGTGGTTTACCTACATCTCCCTGACTGTCTACCGAGCATTTGTCCCATTTCCCTTCAACACCACTAAGCATTTTCTGTTTGTAACATCCATTGGCAAATAGTCCCACAGGGCTTATGAACTTTGTATGACAAAAATCACTGCTTTTTGCATATTTTGAAGTTGTCACTTCTTGGCTTTACTTTCACGGCCAGTAGTTTTTGTGCCGAAAGACAGTCTAGGCTCCAGGCCACTCACGGCTCTGTAAATACAGTGAAGTATTGGCCATAAGTCTCATTAGTGGGCTCTCTCTCTCAAGCTGAAGAGTTCCTGTCTGCTCATGTTTTCCTATTACAGAAGGCATTTCATATCTACAGTTATCTTGGCAGCCCTGCTCTGACTCCTTTCCAGGTCCACTCCCGGCAATGAGAACTGCACACAGTGTTCAAGGCTGGGGCAAACTGTGGATTTATGCAGTAGCACATTTTCTGGTTTGTTCTCACGTTTCTTTCCTGACAATTCCTAACTCTCCGCATGACTTCTGATCACTGCTGAGCACTGAGCTGATGTTTTCAAAGGACTTTCTATTCTGATCCTCAGGTCTTGCTCCTGTATGGTAATGGTCAAGAGGTCAAGAATCTTCATGTGGAACTAGGGTTTTTTTTGCTTGCTATGCTCATCACATTACATGATCTATCTTAAAGTCTTTTCAGGTCCTTCTACAGTTTCCTACAAACTGCATTCATCTTTAGTCTGCCAAATAACTTTCTCATAAGCCAATTTTCTCATTGTACCATCTGATCCCTTTTCTGGGTCACCTATGAACATACTAAATGGCACAATTTTCAGCCTAGTTCCCTGTTGAACTCTTCTGGGATCACCCCCTTGCAAGAATCAAATGTTTGCCCCTGTCCTACATTTCCTATCTGGAATTCAGTTCTTTATTCAGTCTAGGATTTCTCCCCTTATTCCATTCCTTTATTTCCTTAAAAAATTTTGTGTAAGGATTTCTCTAAGAGCTGATGGGAAATCAAGTAGATTATTGTTTAGATCACTCTTATCTACATGCTTGCTGACCCCTTGAAAAACTCATTAGAGGTCTGCAAAACAGGATTTTCTTTCACGTAATCTGTGCTACTCTTCTCAAATGGGTCATATTGATCCATATGGCCTCTCATTCCATCCTTTATTACAAGCCCTACTTAACTGCCAGTGCAGATGTCCAGCTTACAAGTCTATAATTGCCCACTCCCTGTATGAAAATCAGGGTACAAGTGCAATATGGTTACTTACATCATGAGCCATGTGACATTTTCTTTCTCAATCTTTCTGTCGCTACGTACCTATTGATCAATTCAGACCGACTTTCTTTTTCCTTCTCTTTCACTGGAACATAAGTTTCTCATCTTTACACTTTACCTCTGAACATGAAAACTATGCCCAAGCTGGTGATCATAAGAAAAATTTAACAACTGGTAATATATTTATAGCAATTTTTAACCTTAAAAGCACTGTATACATTTATCTAACATAATTCATTAATCTAATCTAACTAGGCTAGTAATAACAGATTTACAGTGAGCTGGATATCTCTATATTTGATGTTAAACTTCCATTATTTTCTTCTGTTGAACACATTCCCTGAATTAGATGTGATCATGGACATCTGTAGGATTTATCCCAAGCAAGCTAGAAGTCATATTTGCTCAGATCCAAGAACCAAAGGCTTTTACCCAAACAGGAAGGAGAGGAAGTTTTAACAGTACCTCATAAGCCCTTGTTTGTTACTGAATTTAAAGCAAGTGGTTCTGCTCTGTGCTTCCACTGGATGTGTTTGCCCATATTCAAAGATGGACATAAAGCAACTCTTCTGTTTGAATCCCAGTCTCTTGTGCCTGCAGAGCCACATGTGACACAACTGTTTGTATTTGCACTGTTCTTTCAAAACTTGACACCCTTGTTCATCATGTTCATATCTAACTTGGTAAGTGCACCCTATTCTACATTCTTC
Source organism: Buphagus erythrorhynchus (assembly GCA_013400855.1). Lineage (NCBI taxonomy): Eukaryota > Metazoa > Chordata > Aves > Passeriformes > Sturnidae > Buphagus > Buphagus erythrorhynchus. Next base: position 13,535 of record VZTT01010292.1, on the reverse strand, counting down.
TTTCCAAATATTAGAAAAAGTTATTCTTTTCCTCAGACCAAGAATCTCTCATATGTGAAGTACTTGTCTTAAAATCTTATAATCCTGGGACTTCTGCTGTCCAAACAACATTCTTCCAATGATGACAGGATGGTCAGCAAATGCTGATCAATAGACAGTAGGATTACTTTATCATAGGATGACAATACTTGTCAAAGCCTAGAACTGATAAATTGTTTTCTGCATCCTAGGATTATTTTTAATTTCACATCTGCACAGTCCAATATCTACCTTAATATTCAGTGCTCTTTACAGTTGCTTGCTTTTTGATTTTAGGTTAGCATACTTAATCCTATGAACTCCCAAACAGTTCTTTATATTTTTCAAAAACCCAACTTCCTGCTACTGGTCTAGCATGGTAACCCAGAATAGAAACCGACAATTTGATGGTGTTATTGTCATGAATAGAAAATGGAAAAATAAGGTACATCCAAGAAACTAAGAGCTGGAGATTTTGATGGTTCTCATTGTGGAGCAGAAAATGCTGCAAGTTATAGCTATAAAATGCATTAAATCCCAGTTTGGGATGGAAGGTATCATCCAGTTACAATCCCCTGTCATGGGATACCTTCTGCTGGACCAGGCTGCTCAGAGCCCCCTCCAGCCTGGTCTTGAACACTTCCAGGGATGGGACATCCACAGGTTCTCTGGGCAACCTCTTCCAGCATCTCAACATGCCCACAGTAAAGAATTAATTTCTAATACGTAATCTAATCTAATCTTACTGTCTTTCAGTTTGAAGCCATTCTCCCTCGTCCCGTCACTGCATGCTCTTGTAAAAAGTCCCTCTCCATCTTTTTTGCAGGCTCCCAACAAGTACTGGAAGGCTGCAATTAGGTTGTCCCTTCTCTTTTCCAGGCTGAACAATCCCAGGTGTCTCAGCCTTTCCTCACACAAGAGGTGCTCCATCCCTCTGACAGCGTCCCTCTGGACTCTTTCCAAGCATCCATGTCCTTCCTATGCTGGGGAGCCCAGAGAAGGATGAGTTATCTCCTGACATCATTGGACTGATCTGCTCAGATTCAGCCCAGAACAGACACACTGGAAACAAGCTATTTGTAAAACAGAGTTATTGTGATGTGCCGTGGGGGTCTAAGCATGTCAGACAACCTTCCCACAGGGATGAGTGATAGCTGGATTATTTAATATAGACCGATTCATGATAGAACAAGAGGTAATGGGATCACGGTGAGAGAGGGTGCCTTTAGATTGGATGCTAGGAATAAATACTTTACTGTGAGGGTGGTGAGGCACTGGAACAGACAAGTTGTGGATGTCCCATCTCTGGAGGTGTTCAAGGACAGGCTGGAAGGGGCTTTGAGCCACCTGGTGTAGTGGGAGGTTTAGAACTAGAACTAGATGATCCCTTCCATCCCAAACCACTCTGCGATTCTGTGTTTCTACGTTTTGCCGTTCCCCAGATAATTCCAGTGTGGGGTTTATTATGGAGCAGCACCTCTGCCTGTCGCCGCTTCTCTGTCTCGCACGGGCCCGAAGGCGGCCCAGGGCCGGCAGACACCAGACACGTTCGAACACACAACGCTGCGCTCCCGTTACCGCCGCTGGCCCGCCTCGCCCTCACGCGGCGCCGGCGCGAGCCGGGACACCGCCGCCCGTGAGGGGAGGGGGCGTGGCTTGCGCCGGGGGCGTGGCCACCCGCATCCCCCCTCCCTCCCGCGCATGCGCCCGTGAGCGGAAGTGGCGCGGCGCGGGGGAGGCGGCGGCGATGGCGGAGAAGTTCGACTCCCTGGAGGAGCACCTGGAGAAGTTCGTGGAGAACATCCGGCAGCTCGGCATCATCGTCAGCGACTTCCAGCCCAGCAGCCAGACGGGGCTCAATCAGAAATTGTGAGGAGCCGTTGTCGGGGGCGGGCCGCGCTGTGCTGTGGGGCCTTTTCCCCCTCCAGGCCCAGGGTGGTGCCTCAGGGCTCTCTCTCCCTGTCTGGGTATCGCTGGCCTCGCATCCACTGTCAGGGGCAGCGCAGCGACCCCGAAATCGGCTGAACCCGACCCGTTTTTCTTCCCAACAGGAATTTCATGGTGACGGGCTTGCAGGATATCGACAAATGCCGGCAGCAGCTTCACGATATCAGCGTGCCCTTGGAAGTTTTTGAGTAAGTCTGTGTGAGCCTGGAAGGGGAAGGGCTGCAGTCGGGGGCTTGAGGTAGCCTCGCTTCGCAGCGTGGGCGTTTTGACTGTGGGCTGCTTGTCTCAAACCCGATCCTTCTGAGTGTCTCATGAGAACGTGAGCAGGCAGAAGGAGGTCAGAAGTACCTGCCTGGCAGCAGGCAGAAGGTAGGAGAAGTGATAGAATATTCACCTGTCCTCATGTAACCACGGGACGCTTTGATTTGGAAAGAACCTTAAAGCTCATCTAGTTCCGACTACACCACCGTGGGCAGGGATGCCACCTACTAGATAAGTTGCTCAGAGCCCTGTCCAGCCTGGCCTTTCAGATTTTTTTTTTTTACTTCTGCATATGTAGGCAGTAACACGAATTCTGCCGAATTTAGTGATTTCATGACATCGCAGAATGGGTTAGGTTTGAAGGGCCCTTCAGGAACATCTGGTTCTAATACATCTGCCATGGGCATAGACATCCATTTAATAAGTCAGCTTTCATTTTTAAAAGTAGACTTTTACACTAGATTAGGATCAGGATTTAAAGTTGCAAGTCAAAATTAAGTGAGTCAGTACTCAGATTTTTAGTTTCAGGGGTGGGAGTCTGGCAGAGAATGGGAACATTAAAAGAAAATGAACGTAGAGGATGAGCTATATGAGAGAGCTTTTCTGATATAGCTGAAAAGTTAATTTATTGATGTTTCTTCTAAGTCCAGATGTTACTGATCTGTACTCCAGTGTGTTACTGGCTGTACACAGCTTTTTTCAGTTCGGATTTTACTCCAGCTATAAATTTGTGATGACTTTTAAATGTTTTCTCTAGCAAGTTTCCATTTGCCAGGAATTTTATTGCAAAACAAAATTGCACAAAGGTTTGCTGGTACAGTGGTGTTATTTTTTTACTCTTTACTGTGGTCTGTGCAGCTCCTCCTTATCCTTGATTTGCTGGGTACCATATTCCTGTGTGTTTAATGTTCACCATGCCCTAACTAGGCCACTTCCTGGTTAGTCCCCTTCCAGTTGCTTGGAAAAGGATCATCTTCCTTTGATCACCTGTGCTTATTGCCTGTGAGAAGCTGGTAGATATATATATATATTTGTGTGTGTGTGTGTGTGTGTGCTTTTACTACTTCGTTCAAAGCTCTGCAGGCTTTCTGGAAATAGAGGTTTGCTGGCCATGTCCTCGTCCTTGAGCTGTCTTTTGGAAATGGCTAAGTTTCACTGTGGTGGTTTTTAAAATGCACATTTCAGAAAATAGTAGAAAGAAAAAGACAGCAGGATGAGTAATTTTGTACCTTGCAGGGCATCCTAGTAGGAATATGTTCATTTAGTAGTGTCTTTTCTATTTTCAGATACATAGATCAAGGCCGCAACCCTCAGCTTTACACTAAAGAGTGTCTGGAGCGAGCTTTGGCAAAAAATGAGCAAGTGAAAGGAAAAATTGACACTATGAAGGTAAACCAGAATTAATGGAAGTATAATGCAATAATGTATTTGATAAGCTTTTACTTTTTTGTAAATATGTGAGTGTCTTTTACTTGTGCAGTTATTAACTTCTGTTATTATGTGATTTGTCTTAGAAATTGCTCTGCATCCCTGTATCTTAATTGATGCTGATACAGCCTGTTCAGGAAAGGAAACCTGTAGTTCATCCCACAGCTGGGGAGCTGGGGATGCAGCTTTCACTGTGATTTTATACTGGTTAAAGCTGTGTGTAGCAGTAGAGAGATTTTACTTGTTTTTTTTTTGCAGGTGTGTAATTTTGCTATGTGCAAACTAAGAAATAAGCAAAACAAAAGGGGTATTTTCCCAGTCTTGAATGGATAGTAGAGGGTTAAAATGTCAAATATGTTCTATAATCATCAGTTAATCTTTATAAAATTAGTGAAAATGCATTCCAGTATTTAGGGGTTTCTGAACTTGTACTTTCATTTGGTATGAACCGAAGCATTCTGTGTTTAACTTTTGGAACTACTGCAGAAAAACACAATCAGAAAAGGAAGTTTAGTGAGTTTTGAGAATGTTCTTTGGCTGAACTTAGTGTGGAGGATGACAAGTTGTACTGCAGAGTGTAGACATACAGGGATAAGTCCTAAGCTTCTCTTTCTTTTCTCTGTGCTTGTGAAATTGTGTACTTCCAAGGCAGATGTGAGTTGTTTTTTGAAGGTGGAGTGGATTCCGTATCAAATCAAGAGGACATGTCCTTAATCAGCTTTCCGTAATAAGGTCAGGCAGATATTGGTGCACCAGAGTTTACTAGAGAGGTCCAACTGCTTTGTATTTCATAGGAGAAAATGCAAGTGAATTTCTGGGAATTCACAGACATTTTAGTTTGCCTGGTGCATTCCTCGTGGATTTCACTTGGGCATTTTCCGTGGATTTTGTAAATATAAGTTTCTTTGTTCTGTGGTTTTAGGGGTTTTTGGGTACTTCAGTTCACTGAGAGGTGTATTGGGTACAAACATTTTTGTTCATCAGGTAACATTGCTTGATGAAATCTAAATAAATTGTCCAGATGATGTATATACATTTTGTTTTCTCTTTACAGAAATTTAAAAGCCTGTTAATTCAAGAACTGACAAAGGTGTTCCCAGAAGATATGGCAAAGTACAAAGCTATTAGAGGAGAAGATCCTCCTCCTTAAGTTGGCCTTTGATAGCTCTAAAACTGTCCCATAAACTGACACCACCTTATAAAAACATTGATTGGAGAAAGAGGGAGTCCAAGCCCTCCTAACAACTGCACTAAAAATGGCAGTGATGACTGTAAAGGAGCTTGATGGTTGTTCATAGTTCTGGGCTGAAGCTACTGAATGTTTCTGAAGACTTCTACTCAGTGATTGTGGTTGAAACTTCTATAGTAATCTGCTTTTCTTTCCTGAAGGGTTTGAGAAATGTAATTACCTACAGGTCATCAATGCAGAGCATTTCCCACAAAGTGCATTTCCATAGCAGAAAAACATGTTTTTTTGTCTTCTGAAAAGTGTGCCTCAGGATTGTGGGCTCATCTGTTTTTTAAGAGAAATGCATTTATTACACTTGATTATTTCTCATTTGTAAACTTCAGGGTTTTTGTACTGCAGTGCGAACAATTGACTGCTTTTGTCTTGCCAAGTTCTAGTGAGCAGGAGCCTGACAAGGGCTGCAGTTCTCATGTGTCATAATTAGTTGCAGCCAGGAAAACCTTCAGATCTTGTTTTGTTCTGGGAGCTGCAGTGCAGATGGCTGAGGATATAAAAAGTGAGCATACCTGGGGACTAGCTGCTCTACAACTTTAATATTTTGTACAGTATTTAATGTAAGCTTTTGTTTATTCATTTCCTGAAAGCAGGTTGTTGAATAAAAATTTGAAAAAATCTAAATCCTGACGTTTTTCTTTTGTATGCTTCTCTCTTGAATGTGAACTGAAAGCTGTGAAAAAACAGCATGTTCCATACTGATAGAAATAAAATGTGTATCAAAACTTGGCTCTTGGAATCTTACGTCTGAAGGTGGTGTCAGCGTGATATTTTGATTTTATGATGAAAACTTCCATTTTAGTTCCTGAAATAGAGTTTGGGGATCAGCAATTGTCACCTGAAGTCCTGGTTAGCTGTGAGCTCATGTGTGGGATCTCTAACTGTACATACATAATGGAACCCCAGTATGGAGCAGGATGGTGGCTCCTCACCCAGAGGTCGGAGGTTTATGGGACAGATTGAGTTTGCAGTGGGAGCAAGAAGAGCCCTTTACATCTTGGGTATTTGTGAGGCTGGAGCCCTTTGTGCTTATGTTTGCTCTCCCAGATCTATCTTGACTTTTTGCATCAGCAAATTATTTTACTACTTTAACTTTCCTCTGGTCACTAAATGGAGTGGTTTTGGGCAGGCACTCCAAATAGTACTATATGCATGTGCTCCACAGCAGGTCTGCCTAGTCTGCTAAAGACTTAACAGGGATTTAGGCATTGTTTAGGGTTTGCAGTTACCGGTGGCATAGTTTGCACACCTGAGGCACCTTCTGTGCTCAGGTACCTAGAGCCCATCCATGATGCCAAGTACCACCAGACTTTGACAGCAAGAGGAAAAACAAAAGCAGAAAAGTGTTACTTTTAAAGTTTGTTACTTACCAGTCTAAGTTAGTTGCTGCCTGGTATTACCCTGCCCTGCACACTTGCTTTTTCTTGTATTTGTTCCACCTGTAATTCACCTTCACAATTTTACTGTATGAACTTGGAAGAGGCGAGTGACAAGGAAAAGGTGCTCCATGTTTGTGTTTGGCTCGGCCTGGATTGCCTTGGGTCCCTAGGAGCTGTTGGAGCTGTGACTCCCAAGTGGATGTATATAGGACACAAGTAAAGAGGGTAAAGAGGATTTTTCTTGTGGGTATAATGTAGTTGGAGCTTAGGAGCAAAATTGTTGACAGCAGGCAGGAGAAACTATTTAAATGATAGTTGAGAGAACATTTAGGAGACAAGAGGCATGTAGATACTGGTCTGAATACTGGAATATTCTGTCATGTAGCACTGACACCAGCTTGTATGTCAGATCTGGTGGAGTAGGACTCTTTAAAACTGGTGCTTCCAAGAAGTCTTATTTATATCTCATGGATTCATAGAATCACAGAATAGTTTGCATCAGAAGGGACCTTAAACATTATCTAGTTACAACTCCTCTGCCATGGGGGAGTTGCTCAAAGCCCTCTCCAGCCTGGCCTTGAGCACATCCAGACATGGGCAGTCACAGCTTCTCAGGACAGCCCATTCCAGTGTTTCACCACCTTCACAGTGAGGAATTTCTTCCTAATACCTCACCTAAACCTGCCCACTTTCAGTTTGAAGCCATCACCCTTTGTCCTGGGATTAGCTTGGAGTTAGAGAGTCATGAGGGATAAGCAGCTCCACAGCCCAGAGGCCCTGAAAATGTGTGAAATATCTGCTCTCTAAATCAAGTGTATTGATTTATTGTTGTCATTAGTTAATTAAGTACCCAAGGCTGGCCACAGTGAAGATGGCTACCCCCATAACACTACCACCCATGCCTGCTGATAAGCAGAAGGTTTTAGGCTTCTCCAGCTCAGAGAGGTGACTTACAGCTAAAGCATGGATCACATGCTTTCCCTGGATATCTAGGTGGTTGTGGTAAACATGATGACTGGGATAGTTAGTGGAGATGGAGGATTAGGGAGTAACATTAGGTCACAGCATCACGAAATCTTAGCTGCCTGTGTTTTGTGAGGAATCTGTCTAGGAAAACATTTTTTTGGGTGGTGGATATATACATTAGGAATAAAAATTAAAAAAAAAAAAACACAACAGAAAAAAACCTCTCAGTTAAATCATCAGGTTTCATGTTCTGCTCAGCTTCTGTTCCAACTTTTTGATATTATTCTATTATTTTATGCTTACTTCACTGGGCTAGCAATGCAAAATACTGCTATTGCTGCAACTGTCCATATTTAGCATAATACTGAAGAGAGGTTACTGTTGTAAATTATGTTTGTCTCAGAGAAGAAAAGGTGGCCTGAATGAGTACATATGAATTTATAATGTAGAATGAGAATTGCCAGAAACAATAATGTTTTCCATTTCCAATTGCACATGGAACAGAAAAATCCAACCTAATTTTTCTCATTTGTTAATTGGTTCTCTGAAAAGGAGCATATGCCTGAGTTATCCTGATGTCTGCTTTGTTTTATTTCATGATAACCTTCAAGGCATTTGGTAAGGGAGATTGTTAGATCTTTCCTCTTTGTTACTTTCTTACCTGGCTTGCATGGTTTGAGGTGAGATGGAATTTTATTTAAAGGTAACATTAAAACAACATCAGCCAGGCAGAAAGGCTTCTAAAATAGATTTTTGTTGCCCTTTAATTATCTCAAAGGAAAGTTTGAAGCCATTCAGGTTTCAAGTACCTCCTTGAATTTTTAGTAAGATTAAAAAGATTTTGGAAATAATAGGGAATATTTAATTACAGGTAATTATTTTTTTAACAATTATCTTTATTACATACATTGTGAGATGAGAAGATGCTAGATAATGCTGCTCAGTTCTTTAAAACACAGTTCTTTAAAATGGAGTGTGTGCTCCTATACTCCATTTAGGATAAACAAAGTCAATGTAAAATTCTTTTGCCCAGGCACAGAAAGAAATGGATCAAGAAGGTGCTAAGGATTTTGCTGCAACCTGGTAAGGCTCAGCATCCTCTCTGCCCCTTTTTTTACTGTAAGGAAAAGCAGTTTGGTGCCCAGCTTTCCCCTGTCCTTGAAACAGTTTTTGTTTAAACCTCCTTGTGAAGAACAAGTAATGCAGAGCTGTGCAGTCTGTCAGGGACGGACATAGCTGCTACAGGAGTTGGATGCTGCTCAGCTGTTGGTTTATCCAACCTATAGCTCTTGTTAATTTGGTTTTTTTCATGCAGATCAAGGCACTGTCATTGTTAGCCAGTTCTCAGCATAAGATGAATCACCAGTCTGCCTGAGACAAGCTCTATCTCTCATNGACAATCTGTTTCTCTCATACCACTCAGAAGAGAGTCTCTTGATGGCAAAAAGTCATCCTAGGCAGAGCAGTTAGGGTTTCAGCGACTGACCTTTCTAATTTAGTTGGATGAACTGCTAAGTGGTGGGAATGGTTTGACAATTTCCCAAATATTTCATACTGTGATGTTTTTATAAATTGCTTTCTTCGATGAGTGCAGTTCCAAGTAATTGAAAGTGCATATTGTGTGATTCTAGCAGTTACCCCAGGTACTTTATAATCTCATCTCTGACTCTCCTCTGATCACAGAAATGGAGCACATAAACTCTGCAATCCACTTCTTTTTGCCCTAAGTGATCTTTGAGATTTTAACTAGATCAGCTAGACACTACTCACTGAACTTGTAGTTTTACTGAAACCTTGCTAAATAAATGTATTTAAAAGGTGAATTCTATAAACAAAGACTTAAAAAATGTGTAAGAAGTGTTCCAAACACGCAGCTTAACTGCAAGTTCATAATAGAGAAGTATCCCTGCCAAGAATATTTCTGGGTACTCATGTTTCAACACAAAGTAATTTCTTACTCTACTGTGATTAATAGCTGCAGCATTTCTGGGCAGGTGCCAGATGTCCTTCCAGCTCTGCAGAGCAGAGAGCCAAGGTGACACGAATATCTGCCCTGCTCTGAGAAAACTGTGCTCACTGCATGTATTTCAATTACTTCCATATGCTTAAAATCCTTCTGTATATTTTCTTAATTAAAATAATGGAGAAGTGAGCACACAATAAAGGATACTTCTATAACAGCTCTTGTAATGCTCTTGAATTAGGAATCTGTATTTTCTGTATTGTGACATATTTCATACTGAGAACTAGATTGTATTTAGTTTCAATGAGATGTAATAGAGACAGTAAAAAAGAAACATCTTTATGCACAGTATGAAAATTTCCAAAACAGTTATTATTCCTCTCGTGGAAGAAAAGACCCTTCATGTGTTAAGGAATGGCAGTTAAAATGTCTTTTTCTACAGACCTGACCTGAATCTACTTCACTTGCTGTTTGCAATTTCATTACATTAAACAAATTTATCCACACATTCCTCAAAGGAAGACAAAGCTACTTTTATATATAATCTGGGAAAAGATAATTTAAATTAGTGTCATGCTGCATTATTTAATAAGTTACTTGGGTCATATTCATATCATTTTTGCAGCAAAAAATAGCATGTTAATTGTTGACATTTGTAAACTTTTATTTGAAGTGTTACAAGGGATTCAAAATTCCTGTGTCTATATAAATGTAATGGCATATACCAAGCCACTTCTCTACCATCATGGAGATTTTCAGTCCTTGTATGTAAACAAACAGAAGCTTATAATTGTCTCTGAAATCACTGGTAGGTCCCATTTTTGTAGAGAAAATATTTTACCTTTAGTCACCTTAGAAACACGCTGCTAAAGTAAGAGATTTTAATTTAAATATATGAGAAATTCCATCTTCAAGATTATTATTTATTTTAAAGTATTACTACATTTTCAATAATAGACTATTACCTCCTATTTTATTACACTTGACCTATACTTTTTTGAGACATTCTCTGATTTGGTCAAAGTATAAGACCCAAGAAGTTCTGGCAGATAAAAATGGCTTTGAATAGG
>VZTT01010291.1:153185-165884 GCA_013400855.1 Buphagus erythrorhynchus | reverse complement strand
ATAATTAATATTATATTTATTAATACAGTAATACATGTGAAGAAGACAAAGAAGGGTTCACTGAGAAAAAAAAAAAGAAGAAGTAAGTGAGAGGAGAACTGGTCACAAACTGCTGGGTCACAAACTCGGGCTGATGAAATACACACAGGGCAGAACTCTGCTCGAAGAGACAGAGCTGCCTGTAAGACAAAAACCTACTGCAAGGAATAACATAAAACCAGACATCCAGACAGTGTTACTGCATGGAGGCAGAAGTGCAGGAAAAGAGTTTGTATATCAAGTTTTCTTGTATGTACACCAAAATAAACCATAAGCAATTTTATGTCGATAATTTCTGGCTTCCTCTAGCATGCATGTTTAGATTTGCATGTTAATTACTGCAAGTGTTTTTAATTAATCAGAATTTTAAATATGGGAAACATGCTTTATGCAATAGTAATGGGGTTCTACAGTAGCTTAAGCTTTCAACTACTCGAAGTTCAACATAAAAAGGTTGTGTTCCATTTTAATTTACTATTCAGGGCTTTGCTATAATTTTGTGCAAACAGGCAATGAGGGACCACTAAAATGCAACTAGTCCTGCTGGCACAGCCCTGCAATGAATTTAACATAAAGGTCTGTTTCTCTAATGCTAATTTAGTGAGGCTATAAGCTGAAAGCAGAAACAGATTAAAATGAGATAATGGCAGAGGTTTACACTGCTTTTATTTTCTGCTACGGAAGATCTGGGGAAAATATTCTACCTAAGTGGTTGCATTTCACTCAATTTCCTGGATAAATTTCATTGAATAAAATCCCACAAATTTAAAAAGAAATGCCAGATAATTGAAATCAACAACAAACAGAGAAGTGAAGAAAAGCAAGATAAATCAAGTGAGGAAAGGTTTGGCATTTAATCCAGGGGCAAGGGAGATTTTGAGAAGACTTAAGACTAAGGCAATAAGGCAAGTATGCTTCTTAACTGTTTTCACTTAAAATGGTCTGGAGAAAAGAATGAATATTGTGATATCTGAGGTACAAAATCAATGCTATTGAGATGATATGAATCAATTTACTCTTTTCTTCCAGCAGCAGTCTGTCTGCAACATCTGCTGGATTCCACTTGAAATGTTCATATGAAGATTCTCATTGACAAAATATATAGGCCTACTTTTATTTTTGTTTAACTATGTTTATATGTACCCAAAATTGCTTCCCTTTACTCCTGCATGTTTCATACAGTGTTTCCTGTAACTAAAGTAGGCACTTTTTAACTACTTGTCTGCACAGACTGTAGAAAAATGTGGCCTGAAGAATCTCTCCACATTTCACTGCAATTACATAACCATTACTATTAGCCTCAACTGCTACCCACTTCCGTACGTTATTTTATCATAGACAGATAATTTCATAGTTCCCTACAAGCAGTGCATAAGAAGCAAATTGTGACTTAACAGCAAATAACTGTTCGACCAAAACACTAAAATTTGATGGCAATTACATGAATGGTAGTACATTACAAGGCAACCAGCTATTACAAATTTAAAGCATAAACTGCTCTCTGCACAATAGGTTTTGACACATATATTAAATAATATTTTGAAAAGCTTTATTTTTCTAGCCTAACATAAAGACTAAAATCCAGGTAAAAAAAAATATATTTCAAAACTTTCCACCTATTGGTCATAACTGAGGTTTTGGCCTGTCAAGTATGATGTGCCCATTTATCTCATGTTAGTGTAAGAGCTATGGTCTGATCTGATGGTACACAAGCAAGCTGCAATTTCCTTGCTCCTATTTACTTGATTTCTTTTTGCTCTATTTAGGTATGAATCTGGGAGCTGAACCTACTGTCACTCAGGAGCTCTTACTGATTGTGGAAATGAAGCTTTCTGTCCTAACACTGTACCTGTAATACTTCACAGGCTGAAGGACTAAGAAAATTTTCTGCAGAAATTGCTCAGGGCAAAATCAAATTCTCACTTAGTACAGGATCTTAATTTCACTCCTATGCAGGCAGATGTGTGTGGTCTTTGGGATTTATGAAATACAGTGATTGAAAACTCTGCTGGAGAGATTGCTCTATATGCTCCTGGACTGAAAATGAGGAGCATCTCTCATAACCAGGTCCACTAGAGAGCATCTATTCTCTGCTGCTTCTCATTATCTGTCACTCAATTATAAAAGACTTCTGTCCTTGATTTTTTGCATCAGTTATATTTTTATTTCAGGTTGTAAGAAATTCTCTCTGCAAGTATATGATTTAAGATCTTACCTCTGAAATGCTGAATTTAGCTCATTGGTGGTATTTCTGAAACAATACAGATGATATTCCAGGATGAAAGAACAATTTATCCTGCTCCCTTTTTTTCATGTCTCTTCTTGTTGTTGTTTTTTAATAGATTTCAATGCCAAGTATTGATATCCTTCTATTCAGAAGGTCCCAATTTAATTTCCCACTATTTTTTAAAAATATTAGTTACTATTGAGATGTCACTGAGAATAAAATAAGCAAAATAAGCCTTGTATGACTTGAAAGCCATACAGCCTTCTCATTGCATGAACTACAGTGCAAAATAACATTACATGTCTCAGAAATAAATCTGCATCTCAAATTGTAATAAGAGAAAAATTTCTTCTGCATGAGACAGAACTGTGAACATTTCTATGAAAATTTATCAAGTCTGATAAAAGGGCAGATCAGTTTTCACTGTGGCTATGAATTAATTTATGAGGTTTCAGAAAGGTTCTATTCTTCTCTTCCAGAAAAATCAATGTCTTTTTTCTTCTTTTTTTTCTTACTTTTTTTTCTTTCAGTTCTACATTTAAAAGGCAATTTTCTCCTTACAGAGGCACAGACTATAAAGAAGGTGTTCAGGGATGGTGGCAGTCATCAGCAGCTACAAAACTAAGGAGCTGACATTGGTGAGAAGAGTCCTCAGACAGAAAATAAGAGAAATAGAAGCATTAAGGGAGAAGACAACGCATAAAGGTGAAATTGGAAACATGAAGGGGGATATCTTGAAGGAGAAGCCAAGATGCAGAAAGAATGGGTTCACAAATGGAGGTCAAACCAAAAACCTGAGTGACTAAAAATTTGTATGAGACATTTTGATAAAACCAAGATAAAAGTAGATAAAAGTGGCTATGAAATAAAAAAAGTAAAACTTCAAAGTTAAATAATGAAACACTGAGTGAAAGAGTGAAAAAAGAGCAGCTCTGTGAGCAATAGAATTCCTGTTGTCTGATTTCTTAATAATTTGCTTCTTATGACTTCACTTTCTTTTGTCGAGGAAAATGCAGACTCTGAGTGAAGTTTTTCCTGATATTGACAATTAACAGTAATTAATAATTGTACATTCACTGGAAGAAGGATCACATGCTGCAGCCTTTCCAGCAGGAAAGGCAAGTGCAAATCTTTTTTCTTCACCCTGTCATCAATATTCATGAAAAACTGGAGGAAGTTGATATTTTTAAGATTTTCACTCTGTTATTGCTGAGGTTTCAGTTTACCAATGGTTAAAGAATGGGTCATTAGATTTAGATGCTCACATAAACACACACATAGCTGAATCAAATAAGCCTTAAGAAATAAGACAAATTGGGTGGAACAAATCCCAGTGGTAGAAGAGCTGGGGTTATTGAGTGGAAAGGATGTGAATGAGGCAAGACAAAGAGAAAACTTTGTCATGGCTCCAGGACAAATGGTGAAAGAGCAGGTAAAACATATTGAGATAGTGTTTAATAGAAAGAGACCCAAGAAGAAGGCAGTAGAGACTGATTTATTGAAAAACAGGAGAGGAAGGGATAGGATGTGAAAAGGCTGTGTCTGACTGCTTCTGAAGCAGGAAGAGGAAGCTCTGGCTCCCCAGTGATAGGCAATATGGAAAAGGAGGTTTGAAGGCAGAAGAGAGCTCAGTAAACTGAAGGAGGAGATAATGAGAAGAAAAGTGAGAATATGCAGCAGTGGAAAATACAGCAGTGCCACCTTACTGAAGTGACAGAAGGCAGTGGGCCCAGGCAGCCAAGGACAGAGAGGCAGATATGGGGAAAGGATAGGCTGACATAAGGATGAACTGTGTGAAGAACATTGGGAAATGAGCATTAGATCACTTCTGCCTTGCAACTATGTGCCAGGGAGTGAGGACAAAGGCTGGGAAGGGCTGGCAGGCCTGCTCAGCTGTTCTGTGCTGTGGACACTGCCAAAGGGGCAGGTGGAGCATAAATGGTAAATGCTTTGTTCATGGGAGAAATATTGAATTATGTCTGGTAATTATACAGCAAGGGAACTAATGATAACCATGTGCCTGTGTATCAGTGTCTCTGGGAGTACCAATTAATCATTTTTACCACTCAAAGATGGCTGTGAACTCTGTGACAAGACATGGCTTCATCAGAGCAGGCTGGTATCAGCCCGGGGATGGGATCAGCATCTTTGATGAATCCTGGAGTGGGATTCCAAGGGACTGCCAGGCATCCAGCCCCTACAAGCAAGGGAGCCAACTGGCTTGGGGGCCTAGAAACTCTGAAACTGCTTCCAGAGGGCAGACACATCCCAGCAATCCAGACCTGGGAAGGGAGCAGACACTGAGTAAAATTAACACAATCATGAAAGTCACAGCTGCTGTTCAGGAGGTGGGCAGCACTGAGCCCAGTGAGCACCACACCAATTTCAGCCAGCAGCTGCCAGGGGTCATACTTCATTTCAGAAATCTCATGTGTTGGTATTTGCAGACTATCTTTTCAACAGAAATTCCATCTGAACAAACATCAGAAAATGGTGTCTTTCCCAGCCTAAGTAAAATATATCTGTATTTCTAAGATTTGGCCAACTTTGTTTGCCACATATGTTTGCTACTTGCAGGATCATAGGTTTCTGAGTCATGGTTAATCATTAAAAGGTTTTTGCACTTGGAAATTTGTGCATAATTCTTCAAAAAACATCACTGATTTGATAATGGACGTAAAATCTTTCTAGCATGACTTGAGTCCTCAAATGCAGTTCATGCAAAGGGGGAGAGCCCCTCTGCTGACACTGTTCCAGATCAGCAAAGGTGCAGAACAGGCAAATACAAACTGAGTCAATAAACTGTAAACATTCATCATAGATGTTTTGTGAGGGCATATTGGTTCCTCAACTCAAGAGAAGTTTAAAAAATTTCAACCTATGATTTACTGCACTTGTATTTCACCATCTTGTAAATAGAAAACAGGCTTCTATACTCTGAGATGCAATCCAAATAATTTTAGTGTATACATAGACCAGAAGATGCCTGTGGGTCTTTTCTTGGGAACAGCATGGAGGAGATTTTTGTTGTTGTTGTTTGGATACAGCTTCACTAAAACTCAAGCTTTCTGAACACACAAAAGATGACATGAAACTAAAAAGAATTACTTTTCTTCCAAAAGGCTTCTTCAGCGAATTTATCCTCCCTCTCACTATTTATGGTATCCCACTTCTTGACCTTCTCTGTCATGTTCTCTGAGGTTGCTGCAATGTCCTGTCCTTCACACAGTCAGAGGTTAGCCACACTGACGTTCCAGCAGCCTGCATGAGGACGATAAAAAGCAGATTTGCTTCTCTGTCAGCCACTGCTGAAACACAGACATTGGAAACTGTTTAAGATCATAGGGTTTGTTTCTTGCAGTGACAAGCTGGCAGGAGCTACTCTCCTGGTTACTTATCAGAAAGAAGTTAGCTGCCATTAACATGATCTCTCCTTGCTTCTGTCTTAACTATTCTTTTGGTATCATTCTGACATAGACCAAGTCTAAAATGTCACCTTATCATATCACATGTTGTAGTTTGGAAAGAAATATTTCTATTACAAGAAAAAATAGCCTTCTTTATCTGGTTTTAGGATGTAAGTATAAAAATGGAAAATATAGAAAAAATATTTAACCCTCAACTGTGAGTACTGTGTGTAACTATAAGGTTATCTTTACTAGTACCATTACTGTCTCACATTTCAAGTATTTATCGGATAGAATCATCCTTCTAGATATAAACATTTTCCCTATATAATTTATGTGTTTAGTGTTATACATAGATGAGCTTTGGGACAAGGTTTTTATAGCAAGTTTCTGGTCTATGACAAAAATAATGACCAAGCCTTTTCTGAGCAAGGAACTGTAGAACCATGGCCATCTGGAAGAGATCATTTGCTGATATAACCACGTTTGTTTTCTCTAATGGGTCTCACGGTCAATTCTAATCTACAGCTCTGGATTTCTTATATATAGGACAGAAGTGTTTAACACAGCAAAAAAAAAAAAAAAATCAGTACTATCCAGTGGTTAGCTCAAGGAAACACACAGTGCTGGATGCAGACTTGACAATCTTGTTCAGTACACAGCCTTGGATGGGGTAACTTTCCAAGGAAGATATACTGGCACGTCAATCCAGACTGCTCTGATGGGTATAACTGGACTAATGATAAAGACTTCTCAAATACAATTGGAAAAAAGTGTTCCACCTGCCACTGGCTGCTGTTTTCTTCCTGTTCCCAAGCAGTGTGAATCTTGTAATCAATAAATAAATAGGACTGTACGGATCTTTTGTCTGCAAGAAGCACGTACAGCTGTGTGGGAAATGAAGCTGGAACAAAATAAAACTCCCAGCTAAATACGGTTAGAACATTTTAATAAACTGGGTTGTTAAGCTCCCTGAAGAAAATCACAAGTTAACTACTAACGAGTCTGCAAAGCTGCACAGAGAATAGGAGACCACACAAGCCAGCAACGACAAAACAGTGACTAATTGTGTGCAGTCATGACATTCAATAAACAGCAGGTTAGAAGAGGATGTGATGGCTAAATATAATATATTAGTGTCACAGCTGCCACTGTCTATATCGCTTTTCTCCTTGTTTTCAAGATGAGATTAACTGTATTATCTATAAATAGATAGACTGTGCAAGTCCTTTACCTACAAATAGCACACACAGCTCTTCACAAGGCACCTTGCTCAGGCTGATCTGAGCAAAAGGAAAGATGTGTTGTGAAATGGTGGAGAAGATGCTGGTGACAGTGGTTGCTGAGGCTGCAATCTTCCATGCAACCACAGACCTGTGACAGCAATGGTACAAACTTCTTCCAGACTTTGCCATCGTTGTTATTTTATGTTGATCTGCAGGAGATAACTCTGCAGGTGAAAGATATATCTATAAACCTTGGCATCTTATTTCCTTGGTTACCAAGTGTGACCTTGATACTACTTCTAGTTTCTAGCCACTAGAAAATGCATCACATAATCATATACCAAGAAAAATGTATGCCCTTAAGTAATCAAACCTGCTGGAATAAAATGAAGTAGTTGAGAACACAGCAAGATATTTTCCAGCAGGGATTGAGAGCCACTCCCAGGAGTTGGCAAAAATCATCCACAAAAAAATAAGTGTTTATTTTTAATCTTGCACATATCTTTTCTATCAGCACTTTCTGTGATTTTTCTGCTTAGTTGGGTCTCACAGTTCTCTCCACACAAGATCCTGTAATCATTCTCTGATAGCCATTATTGTCAAAAATCAGGAACCTCTTTAAAGCTAAGTTTCTTCCAAGCAATTATTCCCTTTCCCAGAATGATACAAGAGTCTCAGTTTGCATTTCATGCTTCAGAAATTACCTTCTCCTTCACCAAAACAAGAGTAACGTTTGCCTTTTCTCCCACGTGAAGCAATTCAGCAATCCCTCCTCCCTTCCTCCTTCCTACCCTGTTCAATCCCCTTGCTCCCTTTCCCATGTTACAGAAGGCTGCATTCAGTGGAACCAGGTAAGCAACCCCTGGCCAGAAGTAGTTGTAGAAGAAAGCCTTTTGTGCCCAACTCCACGGTCAGCCAGGCTGTGCTCAGTCACAAACAGAAACAATCCCCATCCCTCCAGACCCCAGCCTCGGTGCCCAGGGAGGCTGGGCAGTGCAGTTCAGTCAGACATGCAGCACATCCCTTCTGCCACAGCAGCAGGCAGCATGGCAAAGTTCAAGACACCTGGGCTTTGGTCACGTGCATCTGACCAGGAAAAGACATTGGAGTCCCATCTCTCCTGCTTCCTGCAGGAGTGCTGAAAGGAGCTACAAATGCATTTGTACCAGTGGAAAATTCTCCCTAACCTTTGTCTGATTGGCATTACGCTGTGCTAGAAAAATATATTTATTTTACGGTGTAATTCTAAAGGAAGTCAAGAAGAGTTTCCTGAGGAAACACAGATACTCCTTCATTTTAAAAATCTGAAAGAAAGTTGTTATTCAACAGTAAGTCAAAACAAGTGCTTTTTCTAGATCAAAGTGCTGCCTATTTATATTAATAGTTTCATTATGATACAAACAGAAAACACTCTGATCTAGAAAACAGATAAAATATCTCAACCATTACAAAGTAGCAAACTCAGTTCATTATTTTTGAAATAAACACAGCTCTTTCATCATCAAATATGACAGTAGTAACATAAAACATTCACTAGTAGTTAAAACTTAGGAAATAAATACATTAAAGTAAAAACATCCTATGCTAAATTGAAATACCAAAATTCTGAAATGAATTTGTCCAAAACTAGTTTTCATTTTGTTACATTTTCCTGGGGGAAATTTACTGAAATTTGGAAGTTGACAAGAAAATGTTCTTTTGAGACATTTAACTGCCAAGCTGTTTTAATTGCATTTTCTGGCCAGTGCTATCCTTCTGGAATTTTACTTGACAGATCCTTATGTGAAGTGTCCCATCCTGCATGGAAGTGGAGAAATCCTCATTCAGCTTTATAGCTGCAGTGAAATCAGCTGTTCCAGTGTTAAGTCAGGCATGTTGCTACAAGCTCAACAGCATTTTTGCCTCCTAAAGGCAAATGAGCAGCAGCAGCCCTTGCCTCGTGCCAAGTTCAAATCCAGGTGCTGGGGAGCCTCTCTGCCTACAGACACTACTCTGGGGATGGTGAAGCTCCCAGCCCTTGCTCCTAGAGCAGCTCTGCTCTGTACCATTTGAAGTATCCATTAGCACCCATCCAAGAAGTGGATGACTTGTACTGCAGGTAAACTGAGGCATGAAGTAATTATCCTTAGGTGGTAAACATTACCCTGAAATTACAGAAGTCTAAAATATAAGTGTCCTCTTTGGAAGAGAGTTCTGAATCTGATATCCTTTGCAGCTGGACTAGAGAGGCTGTCTTCACATCTTCTCTAAAAGTGCACACAAGCTGACCAAACAGTAAACAGGAGTCTGGATGTCAGGGCACATGGCAGACAAGGTGGAATTCAGGAGACCTGCTCTTGCCTACTTGTGCCTGTCTTCCTGCTCCTTAACACCTGGTCAATGTGAGATGTCAGGAAAGGAAACAAGCTCCAGGTATATCTGAGCTCTGAGGGACTGTCTCCAGCTTGAGACAACTCACATGGGCAGTCTGACTGGCCATCCCTTCAGCAGGGCAGCATTTTCATTACAAAATAGTATTTAAATTGAAACATTGTCACTTATTGATACACAAACAGTTGCTTATACACATTTTAGGCTATACAGCAATCAATGCCTGTACTCCTGGAGGCCTTCAAGTGGCCTCAGTGGTCCCAGATTGATAAGCATGGAAGCAGAAGTCTGTGCCATTGCTTGTCATAGCCTGAAGCCATGGATCAGAGTCCACAGTTTCACAGCAGCCTCACAGGGAAGACCAGAGATACCCAGTTCTGTGGACTCCTCATCTACCTGCACATCCATATGAACAAGGAGTAGGAGTGCCCAGTGGCTTTAAGCCTTGGGCTGTTTTTCAAGGAAGGCAACCAATTTCATCAGCCGTAGCAGCAGCTGAAGAAAACTGGCATCCTTCCCCTGCAGAGAAGTGTACTGCTGTGAAGGTTTTCAGTAGCCCTGTTTCTTTGACTGGATTATGCCTCTGATTTTTTTTTCCTACATTTTGAGTAACTGTGCTGAGAAAACTAGCTTATGGTTTAAACCAAAACTCAATCTAAAGCAAAAATACACTGAAGCAACCCCGAGAGGTCAAGGAACTCATTCACTCAATAACAGAGTTTCCAAAGGCTTTGTGTGTGGCTGCTCTTTTATCATTTTTGGGGAGGTTTTCTTGCTTTCATAAAGATCACTGCAGCTTCTATTTAATGTAATGACCTTTAGAGATACAGTGGCAGGATTTCACAGGGGCACAGAGGCACTCAGACCCTTAACCATTTTGGTAGAGTAGTGGAAGAGACAAACTCACCAATCTGAACGATAAAAGAGAATGCAAAGTAATATTACCACAATAGCATTCACCAATCTGTATCCTCAGGACCATGTTAATACATTAAATAGCATTTTCACCAACTCATGGTGGGTATTGTCCCCACTATGAGAAAAGGAAACTAGGAAGAAAATCACAAAAATAGCTGAAAGGATCTTTGCTTCAAGAGGTCTGAGGAAAAAAAAAGACTGGATTTACCGAGGTTTTATTCTCAGCTAGTGTACCACTAGTTTTGGACTTGATGACATTTAAAATAGCATTATGTCATGTTCCACTATGATGTCACTTGATGACATCAGTCAGGATGTGAGAGGCTCTGTGTAAATGCAGCAGAATTCAAACACCTCACTCAGATCTATGAAATTTTCTTTCAGTTAATTTCTCATTCACTGAGTAATCATATTTTCATGCAGGAGAACATGAAAAACAAAGGCACAAATTTAAGACAGTCAATTATTCTTTATATATCTCATCATCATTGTACATTGAATTGAGGATCTATTGCACTGCTTCCATACCTACATAATTTACCACTTACCCATTTGAGTCAAGAATTACTGACTTTCAGTTCATAACATCTCTATTGCACTTACCAGTGTAAAAAGATGAAAACATTACTGAGACCTAGGCAGTTCCTGACACTTTGAGTCTTTGCTGTGGTAGGAACAACAGTAGCACAACTCCAGAGTCACCCTGTTGGTATTGCAGTTAACCAAATCCAAAGCCTGAGTCATACTTCCTGCTGTCAGCAGTGCATTGCTCATCCATGGGGATTTGTCCTCACAAGAGTGAGAGCTGGCTTTGTTACCTGACTTCCTGCTGGGATACAACACTGCCTGAAGAACCAAAAGTCTGCTGAAGAGTGCCCTTCTTGGTGTCTCTAGCCCTGTCCCTGAGCACTGCTCTTGGATTTGTGCCCTGAGAGGCAGGGAGTTGATGCAATCCATGCTACAATCCCTTCTGCTCCTGGGTGAGGTTTTAGTGACTTGGCCTTCAGTTACAGCTTATGTTGACAGGAGCTGACTTAAACAAGGATTAAATATAGTTGTTCTTCAGTGTGACTATTCACACATACAAGGAAGGTGATAAAAAATAAATGAAGAGTGTATTATAGTTTCCTTTTTTTTTTCTTTAGTTGTAATGTATTTAAAAGCTATCTCTCATTGCTGTTCTCTTTGCTCTTTACTCTGCTGCTTTGCATTTAACAGGGAAAAAATGCTGCTATCACAAGTTAGGTTTCTGCAACTCCCAGATTTTAAATATGTAAATACAAGGGTATCATTGAGAATCAGACCTAGACAGCAAGATTTTTAGCTGAAGTCAGATAAGCTCTTCTGATTTACCCAAACTGATTACCCCAATTTGGTCTTTACTGGAAGCTTAATGTGGTTCATGTTTGAACTTCCCAAAGAAATCTGACAGGAACTGACTGACAAGCCCACAGCTGCATAACAAAGCAACTTGCACTTCTCATTTGAAATCATATTTAGTTCAGAAAAGCAAATTCTCCATTCATAAGAGCTATCCAACAGAGGCATAGGGAAGATAATACAAAGAAACTCATTAATAGCTTTTGCCACATGTCCATTTAACTGTCACTTGAAGACAGAATAACTTAATTATCACTACAGTGATTTCTGATTAATGCTAAATATTTTAATTTCAGCCTTCTGGGTGATCTTGATCATCCTTGTCAATTGTGATTAATCAGATATTTGCTCCAAAATCTTAGATACCAATGAACTCAAGTGCTTCCTGTTCATAAACACCTTTCTTCCCTGTCAGTGTTCACAAATCCTACTTAAACAAAGCTTCACCACTGCACCAGACATAAAGATTCTCAAAAATTATTCGTCTGCATGGAAGAAAGCTCAATAATTTCTCAGATAAACAGTAGGCTTCAGTTAAAGCTCACATATACTAGCATTTTTCATGGCTTTGGTTAGTCCTGTCCCATTTATTTCTCTAGCTGGGGGTGAGGTGTTCTCTAAGAGCCTCCCACTACCTCATTATGAGTTGCCTGAAAATGCAAGGTGACTATAGAATGATGCAGACTTTCTCCAAGAGATTAAAAACATGCAAATAGAATCTAAAACACTGGTATCATGAAAATCCCAGACAGCTCATCTATTTGGCAAAGACAGACTCTGTAAGCAGGGAAGTCACAGAGGTTAGGAATTTGAGTGATTTCAAATTAATGTGTCCAGCCAGCCACACTACACTTTAAAAACAAAAAGGGTATATTTAAAAAGCAAGGCTGTGTACAACTTCAGAGCATTTTAGAAAATAAGCTCTAGTGAACAAGCAAATCAAGACAATTTGTTTTGCTGCAAGAGCTAGTATGAAACAGATTTCAAAATGTCTGATTCTAATATAAGGAAAGAGCCTGGTGAACTCAGCAAGACAATGAAATTCTTAAAAATGAAGGAGACTTGAACAAATGGATGTGCTCTAAAATGCTGCATAATGTGTGAGATGCCGTCATATCCCTCATTATCAGAA
>VZTT01010291.1:100470-141316 GCA_013400855.1 Buphagus erythrorhynchus | reverse complement strand
GTACAGGTGAAGTGGACCCTAAGGCTTGTATTCAACGGGAGTGATTACTATTGGGAAGGAACATTTCCATCTGACCATTTTTTCTCCATGGTTTCATTACTGCCTTATCTAACTTCCAGCCACCTCTTCAGGGCAACTGAAAGCTGTGAGATCATGATGGTTTCAATTAANCTCTGTTCCTATGGGATCTGAGAAAGAATGGGCAGGGAACAGAATATAGGCAACATATCTGACTATCCAAGAAATCAAATGTGAACTTGAACATATGCAAAGGACAGGAATTATAAACCAAATTAATAAAAGCAGTATTACTTTCAACCTTCTCCAGTATAATTCAGTTTGGAGAGTCCTACTACTGATTGTTGATTCAGCCTCTTAAACACAATAGTAATTTTTGAGGTTTTGATGCCTTTCATTCATAAGATGGATTATCTTGCTGAGAAAGCAGGTGCCCTTCTCAAAATTTCCCAAGATAAGGGGCAGACTTCTTTTGATAGCATTATCTCTTAACTAAACACACACAGGCTATTGGAGAGCATCCAAAGGAGGGCCACGAGGATGATGAAGGGTCTGGAGGGAAAGCCAAATGAGAAGTGGCTGAGGCTGCTTGGTCTGTTCAGCCTGGAGAGGAGGAGACTGAGGGGAGACCTCACTGCAGCCTGCAACTTCCTCCTGGGGGGAAGAGGAGGGGCCAGCACCAATCTCTTCATCTCATGATCAGGGACAAAACTAGAAGAAACAGCATGAAGCTGAGTCAGGGGAAGTTTGGGTTGCATATCAGGAAACAGCTTTTCACAGAGAGGTGGTCCACTCTCAGGTACATGGTGTGCTTCTTGGGCTTGTCCTGGGCAGGGCCAGGTGTCAGACTTGATGATCCTTGTGGGTGCCTTCCAGCTGAGGCTCTTCTATGATTCTGTGATTCCTCTCTCATTAGTTGATTTTGGGAATTCACACAGAAAGTACATTGATAAAGAACTGTCTTTATTACTTTTGGAAACTGGGATTGCAAGACAGCTTTTTCCAAAAGTCAGTATCCACCAATCTCTCCAAAAATGCTCTTAGTATCCAGCGTCTATTTCAAACCACAGAAAGTGCCTATTATCACTAAAAATGGGGAGTTCTACATGCATTCAAGAATTAAAGATGAACATTCCAATAAACTCCCATTTATGCAGGTTTTCAATGATCCATTCATTTACTATCAAAATTAACACAGTGTTTTCCATAACAGAAAAACACAAAAAGATGCTCAGCTATTGTACCAAACATAATTCTCTAAATAGAGGAAAGACTTAATTTTTTTTTTATTATCTATCACTGTAATCCACATATTTTATTCAGTTGCCTACTGCCTCCAAGCTCATTGGCCTTGAGTTTTGTCCTAAGTAACTTTTGTTTGTGACCACTGTTGAAGACAAGATATTGATATATATTGTCCATTGGCCTGATCAGGTATGACTGGGTTTATATTATTAGATTTACACTATTAGACTCAACACTTTATATTCAGACACAGCAGGCTCTATCCCAGTGGAGCAGGAGTAACACTGATGCTCAAATATTGTAATGTACTACATCAGTAAAAAGCCTCTCTGAGATGAAAGACGTTGGCCTTGCAAACCACATTTGGTCATGTTGACAGAGGTACACTGATTGTCTGAGAAATTAACAGACTCACAACTTAAATAAAACCCTCCAACTTATGTACTGTAGAAAGCCTGTTTAATGTTTTATGGTTTATTACCATTCTTTTGGTAAATTATTCAAAGGCATAGCTTGGCAAAGCACACAGGAAGTCCACAGTGTCAGGTCAATTAGTTGTTTAAGCATTATGTAGAATTTCGAGTATTTCTTTGCAATTACAGAAAAAAATGCTTTGATTTGGCAACAAGAAGAAATGAGGTACATTAGACATATCCCCGTTTTTAAAAATCTACTTAAATATTTAAGATTAGTACCCCAAGTGTTACACCTCTCCCTGTCACTACAGTTCTTGTAGCAATGGTAGTTCTGAAGCAAAAACCCATGTTGCTTTGTGCTAGCTGAGAAATATCAGACATGTAATGGAGAATTTAATTTTTGTATGCCTTTATCATGATTAAGTGAGCAAACTGACTAGCTACAGAGGCAACCACTCTATTAGGGATCGTTTAACAATCCCATCCAAAATTTGTGGGCAGTTTGCAATTTGAGAAAGGGAGAAAACAGCCATTAGCTGATGCATTCCATCTTTCTGCTACTGTGAGATTGTTCTCTATTGTACATTTCCAATTGATCCCTCCAGGCCACTAAAGCTTTTTAAGTCCTAGATATAAGAAGCCATGCCTCCCTTCGAAGGCTCCTCACAACACAGCAGAGCTCATCAGGAAAGACAGCCAGCCCAAGTATTACTCTTCTTAATTGAGTCTCCTGTATGTCTCTCCGACTCTGGAAATTGTTCTAGTCTTTTGA
Source organism: Buphagus erythrorhynchus (assembly GCA_013400855.1). Lineage (NCBI taxonomy): Eukaryota > Metazoa > Chordata > Aves > Passeriformes > Sturnidae > Buphagus > Buphagus erythrorhynchus. Next base: position 138,865 of record VZTT01010291.1, on the reverse strand, counting down.
GCTGTATGTACATACCACTCTGGTGTGTAAATACCCTCAACATGCTCTTAATTATTCCACCAGTTTAGCTATAACTCTGGGGTTTCCAGTTTAGGGGCATTAAATATTTCAGCATTTCATGGGCCAGAAGATCTCTGATTATTCACAGTTTTCCTCAACAACTGTTATGGTAGTCCCCTCATTTTTCTTCAGTCCTTGATTACAAGACAAAAAGAAAAGGAGTGCTCCTAGGGGACGCTGTGTATTTTGCCTTTGTTTTCAGAGGAGTTTGACGAGCCATGCATCTTTTGGCACACTGCTTTCTGTTTAGCATCACAGTGAAAGAAGTACATTAGTACCAGCCCCTATAGTATCAGTTTCACAAACTCTTGGTGAGAGAACTGAAACTCAGCTCTGCCAGACTTTTTCCACCTGCCAGTTGGTGATAAATTTATACAATAAAAGACAGCAGAAACCTCCAGGAAGAAGTCAAATTCCAATCTCTTCTGACTACCCGTGCAGAAAATTATATCCCTGATGGTTCTGATGAGGTGGATTGTGGGTTTCCTTTTTTCTTTTGCCTGGCTCTGCAGGAAATTCAAGCCCTTTCAGATAATTTAATAATAATGTTTAGTACTCTGAAGGATTATCTGTTAATCTTTTTGGCACATATAAGGGAACTAGCCTTCCCAACATGCCAGTTTAGCAGCTTGACTGCTGTTAGACACCTATCTTTTACATTTCCTGTCTTACTGCCTCTGGTACGCATGACAGCTTCTTAAGTGAAACTCCTCTCAAGCCACAGAGGAACATGAAACATCCTGATTGCAGGAGGCAGAGAACTAACAGATACACAACCAAGAGTTTGCCTTTGACATAACAGAGCTATGCAGTGTGCAGCTCTGTGTGGACTGGGCCAGGCTGCAGCACCCTGCACTGCTCCAGGAACTGCCCTGTGCCAGAAACACAGCATGCACTGCTGCTCAACATCCTCTGCAAACACTGCACAGGATCATGTCACCTTTGCCAGAATTTCCTCTAATTTCCCAAAGAGAGGGACACACCTTCTCTGATGTACATTCTAACATTAACATTATCAGTTCCTTCTGATTCCTCTACCCTATACAAAAATAGATGTCATGTTTTTAGGAGACCCATGTATTTTTCTTGACAGTGACTCACTGCAGCTCTACAGGGATGCACATTTTTTCCCCACAGAGTCAGAGCATACTTCACACATAATTTAAAAGGAAGAGATCTTAAGACTAAATAGGGACAGCACAAGAAGACTCATATTCTGGAAAATAATTTGTTGATTTAATCTTACACTTTTTAATTTTGCTTAGCTTTGCAACTCTAAAATTATTTTTCATTGAAAATTGACATCAAAACAATGACTGTATATGAACAGATCTCCTTGTGATACCATACCAAAGCATGATGGCAGGGGAAAAAAATGTAAATTAAAGGGACCAAAACCAAACTGTATTTTTAAAATAGTCTACAAAAATTTTGAGGGCACTGATGCAGAGGAACACAGCTTCAAATTTTCACATGGTTTTCATTTCACAAAAAAAAAAGCAACAATTATGGTTCTGCAAAAGCCAAACCCACAATATCCTTTCTAATGCAAAGCGTTTCTAGCGTTTCTCAATGCCATTAAAGGGAAACTATAATCCTAGCCTCCAGTGAACTTCATGTGGCAAGATCAGAACATTTCAGCTATTTCACTGGTTTCTCAGTCTCCTTCTCTAACTTCTGACTTTACTGTCATCTCTTCACTACCTTTGAGTAGTGAAAAAATTAAAAAGAATGGCTTTTTTGAGTCATGAAGACAAATGACTGTAGAGGTCAAAGAGTAAGGATAATCATATTTTAAGTGTTACCAAACTAAAAGAGCAAAAGATTCGTGAGAGCAGGTATTTTTAGCAGTAATCTCTCGGTCAGCTGGATCATTATTTAGCATCAGGTGAACACGTTCAGGTAGAATTGTCCAACCAAATGGTCTTGCAGTGGGAAACTGCAGATCACTTTGCTTCCATACAATAGGAAAGAAAAACCCAATGAGCAGGCAACAGCCCTTTCAGTTTCATACAAGATGTGTATATGTGGAAATATCATACAAATAACACCTTGGTAGTCTCCCTGCCAGCATGCCCCATCAGAATTGGCATCACCAGCATGTCCCTGGCAGAGCACTCCACATATTCTTGCACTCAAGTTTCTTATTCTATTATTCCTCCTGGAGCATTTGCCATCATATTCTCTATATGACCAAAATGCTATATACATACATCTGTTAAGGACTTTTTCTGACAGGTAGCCTAAGCAGTTTGGTTTTTAGCTCCAGGCTACTGCTAGTTGTTCCTCCAAGTTCAGGGACTGTGGGCTACTCACTTGCATCTGTTATTATGCCTTATCCTGTACATGTCACTTTAAGCATACATGACAGTTTAGAAAAAATTAATGCAATCCTTTCTCCAGAGTTACAAAACACACATAAAATTATCATTCAGCTATAAATTCATATATTATAAAGGAAGTGAAGGGAGTAGTGGAGCCTTTGCCTTTGGGGCAAGATGTCAATTTAAGGAACAATTGAAAGGGAGATCACATTTTATATATGCATATGATAATACATAAATATATAAAATACAATAATGTGTAATATATACACAGATATTTATCACAGATGTTGGGAGCCTGGAGGTGGAGAGGAATCCCAGCAAAAAGTTCTGTGTGGGAGAGACACAAAAGGAGCAGTTGAGACATAATATTGGCAAAAACAGCATGTGAATTTGTGGGCAGAAAGCTGTGTGGGCAGAGTTGTTTACAGCCTTGAAAGCAAGGACAGGAAATATGAGTTTAATGTGCATTTTCTATAAAATACATTGAGATTTTTTATAATTACTTGATTAGCAGCTCTAGACATCTCTACCTTCTAATCTAGATTGCCTCTTCTAAGAACCTCCTAAATCCTTTAGCTTGTAGAAGTCAGGACAAGGGACTGATCCAGTACTGTGATGGGAAGCTTAAATGCCCATCAGCAGAGATTTACCAAGAATATGTGTCAGTCCACGTGATCTCTGATTTGCTCAAATTACTATTTTCTTGCAGAAATGTCTGGATACTTTTGGTTTTAGTCATGCAACAGTCAGGTGTCAGAAGGGAATATGACAGCTAGTTTTCCACCCTTAAGAAACGTATTTTGTAAGTCTGGCAAATAATGGCACCATTTTTGTCAAAATGGGTAAAAGACATGCTGCTGACACATGGACATGAGAAAATGTCAGGGAAAGAAATTACCACACTCCTGTCGCTTGACTCACCTAATGGACAGTAAATATATTGCAAAATTATGCTGTGTATCTTCAGTGCATTAAATGCCTGCATCAGAAGGGTGCCATGGGCAATCTTTTCACTGTACATGCTGCCTTTGAGACATCAAGTAGGTTCAAAATCTCACAGATAGACTTTTGTCCTAGTTGAGAACAAGGGCAGTGAATTAATCCGTGTCTCTGAGATATCATGGTAGTGTATCATGGTCCTCTAAACTTTTCTATCCTAAAACTTGGAATGGATGGAAAGTGTTACTCTCACATGCTTGGAATCTGCTGACAGCTGCAGTTTATCTTGGGTGAGACCACAATGATGGGTAGAAAAGGAAACCACAAAAATGCTTTCTGTGTCAGAAGTCTCCACAATCAGTGTAAGCCTGGCTTGACAAATCTCCAAAACCCTTGACCTAGGTTGGCAGGCAGAATGTGTCCAAGGTGAGAGAATGTAGTATTACAGTAATTTCCTGTTCCTACAGGCCTGCAGGGAGCTTAGTGTGGGGGACAGCAGCCCTAAAACAGAGTTTATTTACATCTATGGAAGTGTGTGGTTTAACCCCAGCCAGGAACCATTCCCCACACAACCACTTGTTCACACACACCTCAGTGAAATGGGAGACAGAATCAGAGTAGAAGTGAGAAAACTGGTAGGCTGAGATAAAGACAGTTCAATAGGTAAAGCAAGAACCATGCACACAAGTAAAGTCAAACAAGGAATTCATTCACTGCTTCCCATCCACAGTCAGGTGTCCAGCCATCTCCAGCAAAGCAGGGCTCCATCACACACAACAGTTACTCAGGAGGACAAAATGCCCTGACTCCAAACATCCCTGTCTTTCTTCCTCTTCACCCACTTTTATGTGCTGAGCATGTTGCTATATGGTGTGGGATGTCCCTTTGGTCAGCTGGGCTCAGCTGTCCTGGCTGTGTCCCCTCCCACCTAACTTGTGCACCCCTGCCCTCCTCACTGAAGATGTGGGGTGAGGAGCAGAAAAGGCCTTGGCTCTGTGTGAGCATCGCTCAGCAGTAACAAAGTCATCCCTGTTATCAATCCTGTGTTTAGCACAAATCCAACCCCAGCCCCATACCAGCTTCTGGGGAGAAAATTAACTCTATCCCAGCCTCAACCAGCACAGAAGGTAAAATCTTCCTGTGCCCACACAGAGCAATCTCATTGCAATCAACAATACAGGAATAAAATAATTGAGATTGCAGGCTTCTAGTCACAGCAGGAAGTACAGGAGGCTAAATTTGTCCCCCTCAGAGAACCTCACCTGTCATTTGACATAAGTAGTTTCAGAGGCAAGAAAGCAATTCACTCTCCACAGTGCCTCACAGACTTTGCATTTTTTGAGATAAAATTCTAAAAATTGGACTAAATTGTCATATGTGGAAGACATGAATGTTCATCAGTGCAGGGCTCAAATGAGGTCATAATCTACTTGTTTGTCATCTTTGGAGGGACATTTTGTGCCCAAGCAGTGCAATAGTGGAGACACACTAGTTTTTACAGTCAATAGCACAGAAGGGACAGTTTTAGCTACCAGCTTGTCCAGTCACCTTTGCTTTCCCCTTCTCTCCCACAAATAACTAAATATGTACCTGCAGCTCAACTAAAAGGAAAGCTGAAACCCAAAGACAAATGTAGACTTAAACTACACATACAGACACAAGATGCCTTAAGTGTTTCATGTCTATTTGCTGGAACAGATAGTGAAATTACTAGCTGCTACCAATGAGCATCAATATAAAGCTCCCCCATCTTTGGCTAAAAGGCAATCTTCCCACAGCATGGATGTCTACAGCACACTGAACACAATCCAGACATAACCCATTCACATGACCAGCGCCCACATCCTTGTCCTTTTGTGTTTGTGCCAAGTGGGTGCACATCTCCATAAGGCAGGACAAGGAGTCCTTAGGAAAGAAGTATTAGGAATGAAGTTGCAGGCAAAGTAAATTGTGCTGACAGGCTGGATCTGTGTTGTAAATCATCAATTCCCTGGTTTTTGCCAACACAGTGCTAAGCATGTTTTTGCTTGTCTGCACCAATCAGCTGCACAGAGCTGGCAATCAAACCTTCAGCTCGGTCAGGAAGCAGTTTTTTGCTTTGTGCCATAATGCTACCACATTTTCCTCTCAGTAGGAAAACAGCAGAAAACAGATGACAATTATTTTTTTACAGAAGCTCATTTAGTAAGAAGTAACTACCTCTCCTACACTCATTATTTGGAACTACTCTCTCACTGGGCCTCATTTTATTCACAGATTTGCAATAACCCAATCAAGTCCAAAATCTCTAGCTACTCTTGGCCATTCAGAGAACTTCTTTCTTTGCACAACTTATTATAGCACACTTCTATTATCATCATAGCTGGGGAGAGGTGCCTGCCACAGTGAATTAACAGAGCTTGTTTAACGCTGGCCCAGTGCACTCAGCAGCAGCCAGGACAGGCTGTTTCAGCCGGACACAGCTCGACACAGCTCGGACACAGCAAGAGCTGCAGGAGCAAGGACACTATTTTGGTCACATTGTCTCGGGGCTAGCAATGAAAAGTAATGTCCTCAGAATTTCTGAAGTGAAAATCCTGGTTCCCAGAAGTAACCTGCAAGCCACTCATCAAAGGCAGGAGTGTGGCCAGGCATGTCTGTTTTCAGGCTTTCCTCAGAGACAGCTGCTCCAGGAACATTGCAGAGAGGGGAGAAACAGCAATGAAATTTTGTCTGCTTCAATTATGTCCATCCCTCTCTTTGTCTGTGATCTTTGCAGAGGAAAGAGTTTCAGATCTGCTTGGAAGGGAAGGGGTCAGGAGGCTACATGAGGCAAAGAGCTGCATGGAGGGTCCAGGAGGTGACTTCTCCCCTCCTGCCACCTCAGCCTCCTGAGAGAAGGGGCACAGTGTGCACACACCAGCTTCACCAGATGTCTCCATGAACCAGACAAAGCTCTTACCATTTCTGCAGGGATCTGTCCTGCCCAGCCTCCCTGCTCCCCACATGGCAGGGGAGTATTTCCTGACAAAGTGGTGAAAGAGGGACAGTGGAAACAGCTGTGTTGCTCAGGGGAGTGCTTCCCTCTCCTCTGGTAAAGAGGAGTTGGCTCTTCTCTCTGTCTCGTTGGTTCTTCATCCATGCCTCTTCCTTCCCTCATAGTGCCACACCACCAAGAGGGAGCATCCTCACTCTGCTCCCTCACTCCCACCCCAGCCAGCCCTACAGATGAGGCTGGGGAGGGTGAAGCCCCACCACAGTGGTGGCAAGGAATGGAACAGGGCACACCAGGGGCACCAGGGACATTAAGCAGACAATGGGGAGGGGAGAGGCTAAAATGAGTTGAGCTGTCAGCACATTGTGAATCACTGTGCCAAGTGAGATAAGAGATTGTAGGATCAGCACAGCATAAGCTCAATGAATTTGGAGAGCTGGGAGGAACATAAAAGGTTCCACTATGAGGAAGTGCCATAAACAGATTGGCATGGCTTGGTCTCATATGAGTACATGGCAAGGACCTATACTGTGTTAGCTGCAGTGCTCATCTGCTCACCCTGCCACCTCATCTCTCACCACCATGCTCTGGATTGCACTGTTCCAGTGAAAATATACACAATAGCAACTCTTTATCAGTATTTGACATTTACTGTTGGAGGTTTTTTTAACTATGTATTTTCCAAGCATGGGGAATCCCATTTTCAGGCTCTGAGCAGCACAATGGCCTTCATTTGCAAGGGGATTCTCTCTCACAGCCAGCCCTAGCTGTGTAGCATCAGATGGGTATCCTTTGCAGACTCAGGAGCTCCAAACGACTTTATAACTTTGTTTTATAGGGTACATAGGCACCCTGCTCAAATTGCTGATTTTATTGTTGTTTGCAGACTACAAGTTGGGTGGGAGTGTTGATCTGCTGGAGGGCAGGAAGGCTCTGCAGAGGGATCTGGACAGGCTGGATCATGGGCCAAGGCCAATTGCATGAGGTTCAAAAAAGTGAATGTCCTGCCCTTGGGTCACAACCACCCCATGCAGTGCTGCAGGCTGGAGGAAGGGGGGCTGGAAAGCTGCCCAGCAGAAAAGAACCTGGAGGTGCTGGCTGACAGCAGCTGAACATGATCCAGCAGTGAACAAGTGGCCAAGAAGACCATGAGGAATAGTGGCCAGCAGGGTCAGGGCAGTGATTGTCCCCCTGCACTTGGCACTGATGAGGCCACACCTCGAATCCTATACTCAGTTTTGAGGGCCTCGGTACAATAAAGACATTGAGGTGCTGGAGAGGGTCCAGAGAAAGGCAATGATGGTGGTGAAGGATCTGGAACATAAGCCTTCCAAGGACTGCCTGAGGGAGCTCGGGTTCTTTAGTCTGGAGAAAAGGAGGCTCAGGAGGGACCTCACTGCTCTCTCCAACCTGAAAGGAGGTTTTAGCCAGTCTGGGATTAATGTCTTGTCTCAGGCAACCAGCAACAGGACAAAAGGAAATAGCCTCAAGTTGTGCCAAGGGAGGTTCAGGTTGGATATTAGGGAAAAGATTGCTCACTGAAAGAGCGGTTAAGCATTGGAACAGGCTCCCCAGGGAAGTAGTGGAATCACCATCCACAGAAATGTTCAAAAAATGAGTGAATGTGGCACTTTAAGATATGGATTAGTGGGCATAGTGGGCATCCATTCAAAGATTGGACTTGATGTTCTTGGAGGTCTTTTCCAAGCTCAGTGATTCTATGATTTGAGATTTTAACACCTCATGGTATTTCATTTATAGATTAACCATTCTTTGTAAAACATGGAAATGAAAAGTACCTGCATCACTCACGCAGTTTTCAAAGCAGTTTGCATTCACTACATGTAACATAGAGTAGGCTTTTCCTCATCCCGTGGTGCCTGTCATCTGTATGTCTCCCTGGAGCAGACAGGCAATGATTTACTAACACCTGTGCAATTGCAACATCAAAATCCAGCTCCTGAAATACAAAGCTTAGCTCTGTGATATATGGCAAGACATCCAAAAGTACATACATCACCACTACAAAATCTGCCTGTGACCAGTCCTTTATAACTCAGGTATCAGGGTCCTTCATTAATGCAAACTACTACTGGCTGAAGATTTTAATACCAATGTGTCTCCACTGTACAATGTTAACCAGTTGTGAACTTCTTTATGATCACTGGTGACACCTGGTATATCCTGAATTTTTTTTTTTTTTTTTTGAGGGAGGAACTCAGGAGCAATAGAAAATCATTTTTCAGTTAAATAAAACAAGAAACTGAATCAGCTGTAAAAGATTCACAAGTACTGATCTGTGGGCAGAAGAACTGCAATTTATTAACATGATATTTGACATCCTGAAAATTCATTTAAGTTGAAACAGCCCACAACATAAGTGAAAGTTAAGCAACATAAAATCTATTTATTGGAACAAGTTCTTGGTCAGTCTGGCAATGTTATGAAAGGGTGATAAGACGATGCATGCATCCCACTACAAAATTCCTTAAATTTCTGTAGGAGTAACAGCCAAGACATTAACTGATTCTGTTAAACTCCTTCTTTCCTATGCTGCCTGTTCCTCCAAGCAATACCTGTAAGGACTTAAGATTCATAGTCAACATTTTTCAGTAATGTCCTTGAAGTGAAAAATGATCTTTGGCAAGCATGCAAAAAGACAAACACAAGCCATTGGCACTTATTGCTTTTCATATCGTTATGCAGTTATATAGTAAGCATTTTCACTGCTGTTCCTACAAACTGTTCCAAGAATCTCAGGAATTTGCAGAGTGGGTTGTTGGGTTTTTCCTACAGTCAGGAATCTGAGGAATCAATTCTTATTCCCTGGGTACCTAATAATCCTTGACATTCTCAATTAACAACAGGAACAATAGCTGACATTACAATATTTATGATGATCTGAGATTTTTTTCAACTCCTTCCCTAAGCTGTTTCTTTGCCTTTTAACTCGTCTCCCACCAATTATTACATAAGGTGGGACTCAGGTTTGGTATCACCTAAACTTTAAAATATGGTGGAGGTATTAAGGATAATTACCTTTCTATGTGTTTTGTGCTAGGCAGGTGAAACTGAACCATTGGCCATTCTGTTTGTCAGCAAATGGCTCAAAGTCAGCCAGTCTCTGAACAGACACAAACCTTGGGGACATCTAGGCCTATTGCTGGGAGAAGAGATAGATAGCACTTAGGGGTACAAATCATACAGATCCATGAGAAATTAGACTTGCCCTACTTACTCTGTACCTCATGGAAAAACTCATTCTGTGTTTTACTAAGGGTTTGCTGTATCTGCCAGATAAGAATTTTGTGTCTTCTTTTTCTCATTTTTATGTTCACATTTAGTATTTGGAGGTCTCTTGCAAAGTAAAATCTTCCTTCATTTTGCAGATCTGCATAGTAGTAAATCTGAATTTTATATTGCCATGTCTAGTTTTCTTTAAGTGGCATTTCTCCCAGCTTTCTCATAATTATTAGGTTACCTCAACAAGGAAAGCCTGTGCTAGAATTGGCAGATTTTACTGCATGTCTAAAAGTCTGCCTGAGAGTTGGTACTCATTGTCAGTCCTCAGAACTTTCGAGTTTTCCTGCATTACAAACTTTGATTTTTATCTCAGAAGTCAACATTCAGTAGCTTGGACAGCTTCATGACTTTTGAATATAATTTGATTAACCATAGATACTTTTCTTCATCATATTCAAAATAAAGCCCCTCCTCCCATTCCCCCCTCCTCCCAGTTTTGCTTTGATTTGTGCAAGTATTCATTACTATAGATCAGTTCTATGTTTATTCTCTTCAGAAGCAATTATGTGTATCATATTGAATTGCCCTGTATCTTATCTAAATGGTCCTTCCAAGTGGAACGAAATACTGCTTCTCATTTGGTTACATTTTTCTTTTCCTAGATGGCTAGTTTATATGTCAGCAGATACTTCTTTCTCTGTGCTACTGGGATAATCACTCACTCTTCTATTAGTAAAATGCCCATCTTAATAAATTCTTTCTTAAAGTGCTGACATTGCACTCTAAATCTCTGATTTCTTCCAACCATCCTTGTACAATTCCAGCTTATGCTAAAAAAAAACGTATGTAAGTTCCAGTGTAAAATTCTGTTAATTTTGAAATTATAAAAGGAGCATGCTTCACTACATAAGTTCCATACCCATCGATATCTCTTTCATGTAGTATTGATCTGTTTATCACCCTACACAAGAAATCCATATTTCCTCCCTTATTTATATTCTACAGAAAATTCTTGTCCCTGTAGCTTCAGGATCAGATGTACAACTTTAGCTGGTAGTAAACAGAAAAGTTTCTACCATATGAGCAAATCTGGAACTCTTGCAGGCTTGATAGGTACATTTCAAACACCTTTACTGGAACCAGTTCTAACTAATTCATTTTTAAATTTGAAGTATTTTTCCCACAGCAGAGGAGATCTCAGGGAATATACAAGTTACTGGTTTTGAGGACACTCAGATCTGTACTTCTGCCTGTGCTGAAAATTAACCTGTCAGGAGCAGATCCTTTGCATTTGCTGTTTGCCTATATTAAGTAAATCTTACATTTGATTCTCAGTATCAACAAAGCTCCTAATACAGTATGAGATGACTCCATTCTATGCAAGGAAATGAAGAATTAATTTATTAAATGTGCTTTTGAAAATATAGTTCATAAGATGGGTCAAGTAAGTCATCTCACCCTTCCAGTACCCCATGGGAGGGAAAACACATATTCTTAGCAGGAAAAAAAAAAGTGAAGGAAGAGTTGTTCAGCACTTCCATCACTGGTTTAAATGCCATGTGAGATTGTTACTTTTGCTAAGATCACAGAAAGCCCTGCATGGAGAAACCTGTTGTAATATTCCTATTGTGAGGGGATTTTTGTTTTCACAAGCAGAAGTTTTTGAGTACAAGGGGGTTTAATTGCTAACCAAATACACAGATGTTTTTTGAGCTGCTCTGCTTCCCTGGATTCCATGGGCACTTGAGGGACTATCCTTGAATGGAGGTGATTCAAAACAGCTTCTGTGGTGCTCTCCTTGTGGTGGGAAGCAACTCAGTAACAAAGATGTCAAGGCCAGCTGCAGGACAGGCAGGGTAGAAAGTTAGCGGATGTACAAAATTAACAAATCAGAGGAAAAGGTTTCTCTCATCTGCAGTGCTCTGTTATTTTTTCTTCACAGCAAGCAAAGATCAGTCAGCAGACCTAAGAGAAGAGATGCTGCTCCAGGCAGCCCCTGACACAGTCAGCCCTAGATCAAATCTGTATCTGTAACACCAGTCTTCGTCCCATCCTTTTCTTAAGACCAGAAATGTATTTCAACTTTTATTGGGCCATTTGTAACAGCCCAAACACACAGGTGTTATTGCCACTTGGTTTACTTGTCTGGATAAAGTCACAGCCAAGTTGCCACCCAAGGTTTAACATCTGCAAGCCAGATTAAAAGTATAATTAATACCAACATGGATAAAGTCAAAGATTATTCTGAATGAGGTACAAGCTTGTACTCAGTAGCATCTAAAGAAACAAGAACTTCTTATGCAGGCACTCAATCTCATGATTCAGACCCATACATGAAATCAAAGAGAATTTTATAATACATTTCACTTTACCTTTGTTTTCTTTCTTTGTGTACAATAAAAACAATAGTTACAGGCAGCTAGCTGCACTATTTGGATGATAATTTAAACCTCAATTTTCTAGTAGAACGCCAATTCTTGGGTTCCATAAAATCCAAAATATATGAAACAGTCTTTGGGAACTAACTCTTACTCTATAATTCCATGGAGAATCTAATGTGAATATAATTTTCTGCTGTGTTTGCAGCCTATTCAAAGTGGTCTTGTTCTAATGCAAAAAAGTCTTAAGCAGAAGTGAAACTGACTCGTCTGCTTTCAGTACGCATGTGCCAAAATGAGTGATAAGCCAAACACTGCTACTGATGAGAAATAAATAATTTTCATTCTTTCAGTAGTCGATGGTAACTTTAACATTTTATTATGATCTTTTATAATAGCTTAATTAAGGAAGTAAATGTGTCCATAAATATATGCAGAAAAAATAAATGGACCCATAATTCTGGGTGAGCAGGAAGAAGAAAAAAAATGTACAGGAAGAGGTTGATCTGTACAATTTTGTTAAGTTGCTACATGGTGGAGGAAAAGGAAAGAGAATGGTGTATATTGTAGTGCATGCATTTATATCAAACCCCTTGAATAAATAATGCTTGTAAAAGAGTTTGTTGAACCAGATCCTTGTAGAGCTGGGGCCTTAGTCCTTGGTGGAAGTAAATAAACTCATTTGATGTGAGAGAAGTGTTTGACAAGGATGGAAAGAATAAAAGGGCTATTTGAAGAATCAGGGTTTCAGTAATCAGCTTACAGGAAACAAATGTCAACTTGCTAGAGGTCACTTCTCCTTCATATGACAGGCATTCATCGTGGAGGAGTCACAGCCTGAGCTGTGGACAGTGACTGCTATAAAGGAACAGAGGGCTCCTTCCACTAACCAGAACTCCAATAATCCAATTGGCAATATAGAGCTTTGCATCAGAAAGCAAACAGAGGTGGTTTGCATCTAAATAGGTATCTAAAGGCTTGTGAGAGACCAGTTAGAGCTTGGAATTGAAAATAAAACATAAATTAAAAGTAAACCTCCATATCATTATCATAACAGAATTGGTGATGAGTTCTCCAGAAGCCTAGTGTAGAAGTTTTGTTGATGCCCCTCCTTTTTTCACCAAATATTGAAAACTCTATTATTTCACAGTCACTGTATCCCAGACAGCCTCCAACCACCATATCTGCCACCAACCCTTCTCTGCTTGTAAACAGGAGGTCTGTAGCATGATATAGCATGGACTTCCCATTTCCCCCAAAGGGCAGAGAATCATCTGGGAGATTCCTGTCTCACCATGTCAAAACAGCACCTACAAATCTTGAAATAGGTACTGAAGTCTTCTAAATGGTCCCTGCCACCTTGGTGTTGAGAAGGTGTCCAATGTCTTCTGAGTTCCAAGGCAAGAAAATGGCATAAGGAAAATTTAAGCAAGTATCTCCTAGTTCCCTAAAATTATTCTGGATGTTCCTACTTGAATCTCAGATTGGTGCATGCAGTTTCACTGAATATACTTGCCCAGGTCTCCCCCAGGTTATTATCTTTGGCCCTTGGGATGGAAGTCCCCACATCAGTCTTACTAAGCTTTTGCACTGATCTGGAGAGACCACCTGTAGGAACATGAAAGAAGTTTGTTCTCCAAGATCTGTTAAGCTCCTGGCCTCTGTCAGGGGCTGGTACATGACTTATTAACACCAACTTTGATGATGAATGCCAATTTAGAATTTGGGTATGACTTTTTGAATACTGAGGTGCAAGCATTTAACAGAACTTTATCAGTCCTTTCTCTCTTGCATTTGTCTGTCAATATGTTTTTTCTGGCCCACTCAGAGAAAGTGAACTGATTTGCCATAGCCTATAATTATTGGAGGAAGAGCAGGCAGCATTTTGAAACCTCAGAAAGTTACAGGAACAATTTAAATCATCAACAGGTTCAGTTACACCCCTGCATATGCAGCTGAAAACACAAAAAAATTCTGTGATATGTCACCATTATCCTCCTCTGATGGTGGTATTAAATTGTGCACAATGGCAAGAAAAGCAAAGAGCCCAAAACGACTGACTGCTGGGTTAGGAGAAAAAATCCTGAAGTGAACAGGACTGCCGTGGGATTGTGACATTTTAATGATAGTTTAGAAATACAGAAATGTCTGAAGTGGAGAGAGTCAGTCTTCTATTCATTCTCTTTCTGTGTGAATAGCAGTCACCTGATGGAAGCATAAAGTAAAATTTAGACTCTAGATTTTCAGTTTTGTAGAAAGAGATTTAAGAAATTATTTTCAACCTAATACTTTTTTCTGAAAATAATGTAGTGTGTTTTAGTTTTGCTTCTACAAAGTTCTGTGTATAATCCTGCTTTCTTCCTTTTTTTTCCTCAACGCTCACAGGACCTGAGCCATACGTAATGACTCATAAACCCCCAAAATAATATCTTCCTGAGTTTTTAGGATTTTCCAGTAGATTTCATGATGTAAGGCTAGAAGTGCTGTCAGTCTGACATGAAACTGTTATAATAGGCTGTTCAATACAAAATTGTAGCTATCAGGCTAAATTAGTGACTATTGTTTTGCAACTGAAAGTGATGGATCTATGAAGGTAGATTAAGGTGGGGAGAGACAGAGAGTGCCTGAGTGTAGGTGAGGAAGGTTTAGGATGGAGACAGAGATCACTGCTGTACTAAGGAATAAATTCTCCTAAAAATGTGATGTTTCAGTCAGTGCAGCCTCTAGGCTGCCTTCAGGACTCATTAAAAACAGTTTCCATCACTTCCACTAGGGCTTTGGGAAGCTAAGAGCTTTGAAAAGCTTTTTAAAAATATGTCTTATATCCAGGCAAAATGTAGTTTTGAGAAAGCAGTGGAAGAAGAAAGTGTAGAGTAGAGGGAATTTCATGGAGTGTCAAAGGAAGGAAATTAAATCTGTATGTACGGGTTTTGGGGAGGATCTGCAGCACAAAAAGGCCTAATTGTGGAACAGTGTATTTGCCTTACACCCAGTCACACCACAAGAGTTCTTGGTTTAGTTCAGGAAACAAAAGGTTTTGAAATATCCATTTGCTTGATATAGTTGCATAAAATAGTAAAACTGAGATGACAGTACCCAGTCTGTAATTATTAGAAGGCATCAGAAAACTGGCACAAACAGTTAGCATCTGGTCAGGCCAAAGTGGGCTGACTTCTGCCTGTGAGAGGAAATAACCCTTTGGATCACATTCATCCAGCCCATGCTGAAGGGCTTACAAACAGCAGTTATACACCAGGGTCTAGTGGTCAGGATGAGATGTCCACTTCACTTCCAGCCTTCATCATGGAATCATAGAATGGTTTGGGTTGGAAGGGAACTTAAAGATCCTTAATTCTCACCTTTTTCCATGCCTCACCACCCTCACTGTAAAGAATTTCTTTCCAATATCTAATCTAATCTAAACCTATTCCCTTTCAGTTTAATACCATCATCTCTTGTGCTATCCCTAGACTCCCTGATAAGCAATCTCTCCCTATCCTTGTAGGCCCACGTCAGGTACTGCAAGGCTTCTGTATGGCTTTCCTGAAGTCTTCTCTTTTCCAGGATAAACAAACCCAACTCTCTCAGCTAGTCTTCATAGCAGAGATGCTTCAGCCCTCTGTTCATTTTTGGGACCCCCCACTTTGAACCCACCCCAACAGGTCCATATCCTTGTTATGCTGGGGACCACAGAGCTGGGCACAGTACTCAGGTGATGTCTCATGAGAGCAGAGAAGAGGGAGAGAATTCTCTCCCTTACCCTGCTGGCCACGCTGCTTTTGGTGCAGCCCAGGACATGGCTTTCTGAACTGCAAGTGCTCATTGCTGGCTCATGTGGAGCTTCTCATGCACCAACCCCCCTGGTTCTTCTCCTCAGGACTGTTCTTAATCCATTCTTTTCCCTGTGGACAAACCTGTGTTTGTAATTGGGATTGCTGCAGCCCATGCAGGACCTTGCACTTGGCTGTGTTGAACTTCATGAGGCTCACACAGACCCACCTCTCAAGCCTGCTGAGGTCCCTCTGGAAGTCTTCCCTTCCCTCCAGAGTGTCAGTCACAGCACACAGCCTGGTGCTGTCAGCAGCCTTGCTGAGGGTGCCCTCAGTCCCACTGCCCATCACTGACAAAGGTGTTCAACAGCACCAGTCCCAGTACCAACCCCTGGGGAACACAAACACCTCTCAATCCAGATTATCTTATTCTTGAAAAATAAGAACCAAGGCAGTGGGCCCCATGCCAAAATGGCATCAGATTCACGGTCTGAATACTTATCTACCAAGTTTGATACATGCTTGGACTTTAGTTGTCTGCAGGCGAGCAGCCCAGTTGGAGTTCTGAGACTTCCCAGTGTCTCAGTTCCACAGGTATTCCCATCATAATGGCCTCAGTTACATGGCTCCTCTTGCAGTAGATCCAATGTGAGCAAGAGTGAGGTTTTTATGGAGATAGATCCCATGTTTGAACAGACCACAAGGAAATAGGTATATATTTTTTTGACTTTGAGGGATAAGCACAAGAGCTTGAAAGCCAGAGACATGTACATCTTCATTAGACAGAGGAGCTGAAGAGCTGAGAGAAGTGCCAGCTAACCAGTGCCTGCCTGTACAACTCAGCATACCAGGCAGTGGCCAGCAGCTTCCTGAGCTGACAAGTCATTCCAAAATTAATCAAAGTATATTAGAACAGTAAACATGACTGTCACTGATTACAAGTCCCAGAAGAAATACCATCACTATGTACCATAGCCTTTTGAGGTCTGCCTTCAGCTCTACTTCAGTGTACCATGTCGTTATCAACTCTTCCTCAAATCATTCTCTCCTCTTCCAAATTTGCCTATATTCTCTTGCTAAAGCTAATTCTGCAAATAATACATTGCTGAAGCAATAAATTTATCATAAAGGATTTAAATAAAAGGCCTCTTTCCACACCTAGTAGGGTTAGAAGAGTAATCATGGCTTCAAATATTCATATTTTGTTGCCCTTTGCCTTGATGAAATATATTACTTCTTTATAGGATATGAATGAGAACAGGTACTTTGTATGCCAGAGAGAGTGTTAATGAATTATACTTCTGCCTTCAGCAGCTGAAAAACAAAATAACCAAAACAGTACTGGGATTCTGGTTGAGAAAAAATGCAGTGCAGGGTTTTTCAGTTTATCATGGAGATTTAGCAGGCTCAGCCTAAGATGAGCACTGTTAGCTTCTCAGGTGTTTTACTAACACCAGTTTACTCTGGTGCACTGTTGAAAATATGCCAGCTGTTAGATGTACCTAACTACATTTTCTGTAAGGGTCTGGGACCATATTTGCATCTCACTGGCTCACTAGAAAAGATCCTCACTTAAGAAGTGGCTCCAGTGACCTGGTGTGAGGGAGCAGAGGAGAGCAAGGCAAGGTGAGCTGGGAGCCCAGGGTGACAGCAGGGCAGTAGGGCAATGACCCCACCAGCAAGGGTGAAGTCCCACCCTACCTGAGCAGCTCTGGTGACACTACACAGGGTCAGAGGACAATCCAGTGCTTGCCAGACAAGTCTTGAGGGATGTAACAGATCAAAGGCAACCCAGACACTGAGATCAGGGGATCTGGCTCAGGAAGGAACATGGCCAGACTACAAAACAGCAACATGGCTCAGGCAGGGCCATGGAAGAGTCCATAAGATGATGCCTCCAGGAAGGCTCCTGGCAGCCCAGTCTCACAGAGCTCCTTGCACAGCAGCCTCACTCCTGCTCACAGGAATCAGTGCAGGAATCAGTGCTGACCACGGCACAGGCAGCCAAAGTCCTCACAGCAGGGAAAGACTGTGCCCAGGGCTCTGACAATTGAAGCTCAGGAGGGCTGATAGAGAGGGTTTGCTTATCTACAGGGGTTGCAAGTATGTTTAATAGAGGTCAAAATTGTTTCAAGTGCCTCATTCACATGAAACCAGATTTATCAGTTAAACTTGCATTGACAAATTTACAGTAACAATCTATCCCCAAGTGATCCACTTTGACAGGAATGTTTTTTTAATCACAGAAAAAAAGTTGTGGTGGTAGCTCTTCCTTTTATCCAGATGTTTATGAGTCATACCTGAGATAATTGATAATCCAGACAGTGATAGCTGGAAACAGTGTTGCTACAGGACTTCCAGATTCAGTTAAAGTAACAATACTTGCCTGGTTCCACATTTGCACAATTAACAGTCTGCTCTCTGATATCTTAAAGCCATATGCTTCATTTCCTCCAGCAACACAGGACAGGCAGCAGTTACACACAGGAGCTGTATGTGCTGAGATGCTCCTATAGGAGAGGAGGCATGGCTGCAGCCCATCTTCCTTCTCCCATGGAAATTCAGTCTTAAAGCCCCCAGCTTCTGCAAGCACAAGCTGAGATGTTCAGCTGGTTGGACAAAGAGCTCATGCTATCAAACAGACACTTGTCTCCTCTCAGGAAGCAGACATGGGCTGGACCATGCTGAATCCAAAGAAGAAATTCTCATAATGCTTGCTTATGTTTCTCTGCTAGGTCCCTTTGGATTGTAAGATGTAGTGAGCAACTAATTCTGAAAACAGAATGTTATGTCTCACATAGTTAAAATTTAGAGCTCAGCACTTAAAAATATATAATAAATATTTCATAAGGAATCTTGATTGATCGTCAAAGTAATTTTTTTTATCATTATTAAACATGTGAGGACTAATTTAGGGAGGAGGGGTCATCCTTGCAACTGAATATTTGAACCTGTGCTTGTTTTGATTAATTCTGATATGGGTTTTATTTCCTTTACTTTTTTTAATGCCTAAAGCATGTTCCTTTTCTGTTGTTTGTAATATGACTGATGTATTCAAATGCAAATAACATGGAAGTAGATATTTTACATGTCACAGAAACAGAACCTAAAGTGTAATTTAAGTTAAGAAACTTATGGAAGTTGTCTAGTAAATCTCAGAGCTCATAAAAAAAACCTGAAATATCAACACAATTTTGAAAGACTAATGGTTTAATAATACAAGTTACATTATAAAGAAATAAACCTTAGAACAGGAGAAATATGATGTGTATTAATAATGTCCATAAATGTAAAAAGGCTGCTCTAAAATTCTTTTAAATTAAACATGAAAATATAACAAAGATAAGTCTGATCAACTAAGTTACTTCTACAAAAATTGCATCGAAATTTTTTTATTGGCTCCTGCCATCTACTGCATGGTGTAGGGAATGCAGCATAGAAATGTGAAAACCTTGCAAAGTGTATTTGCTGACAGTTCCATGTAACAGATATAGTCCAAAATTTCTAATATTTTCAAAGCTTAAATATCCTGCATGACATGTTTTCCTCACCTCTTCATGTTCAGAAAATCGTTTTGCAGCGTATCCTTCATCCAGTGCATCAGAGTCACTCTGGTACTCTGGTGCGAGGTGCAGCTGACTGAAACCATGTAAAGGCTGACAAAGGGTAAAAAACTGCCCACAGCCTGTCAGGCTGCACTAGTCCTGGGGAGAACAGCAGTCACCTCGGATTATGCTCATGGATCAAAGTTTGCAGACTGATTGCAGCTGATCTGCACCCCACTGTGATTAATGGTGAAGTCTGGACAAAGCTGTCCTGAAGGCAGAACATAGAGAGCCTTTGGTGTAGTGAGGCTGCTTACAGCCACATCTCTTCTTTTTGGCACTGAAGGCAGAGAGCACACAGGTGGAGTCTGCTTCTTTTGTTCAGCAAGCTGATGAAGTTTAATTTCAGAAATATTGCTCAAAGCAATCTTCATGTTGCATGCTACCAGTCTTAGAAATGCGTCAGCTACTAAGGGAAGCACCTGTAAGATCACTTAGCACTGTTTACCTCAGAAACCATTGCCCCAGTGAACTTTATTTTTAGTAAAGAAGGCAACACCTGTGTACTCTTTAGACTCACACTATTTTAAAAAGGGTGTTTGCCTTAGGCAACCACGTTTCATTTTAACAACTTTTTTGTAGTCTGGTTAATGGGAATCCAAGCCTAAATATGCTACTCCTCAGGGGATTTTCATATCCTTGTGGGCAGCCTTTCTATAACTGTCCTTACATGACCCCTGCCCACCTTCAACCAGCTTTAGTTGATGGCTGCTGTGAAAGTCAGAGGATGGTTTCCAAGGCTGGGTCTTGACTAGACTCTGTTGAAGGCTCCATTTTTTGCCCTGGCTCTGGCAAAATGAGATTCCTATGTGCATAGGACACAAAAGGACTTAAGGTCCATCAAGTCTTAGCTATTGCTCGTGGCCTTGTCAGGAAACCCCAAGAACAAACTACAGTTCTCTCAAGAGTAAGAAAGACTAAATGATTAGAATTTCTTATGTCCCAGTTTCCTCTATATTTTGAATTCTCTTCACCATGAAACGGCACTTCAGAATAAATTTTAGATAGTAGGTTAACAGCAGACTTTTGCTAGTTATATGAGTTACTAAGTGAGAAATTGAATTCTGAATAATTTCTAACATCCAAACTCTCAAGACCCTTTCCAGGTTAAAGTTTCTTAGATGAAATTTTAGTAATTAGAGGCTCCCCTTTCCATACTGTTCTTAAAATGTCAGCATTTCAAGCATTTAATCAGACTATAAATCCTGTAAAGTCTGTAACTGCTTAAAACTATTAGCAATTCAAAAAACATTGTTGAAACTTAAGACCTATTGACTAACTTTATTTAATTGGGAAGTGGTCACTACTAGGAAAATCAATTTAAAACCCACCAGCATGACAAAAATTGTAATATAACTCAGAAGTCAGCTGCTGCTTTGTTTTGGTGGATGAAATTCAAACATGAACGTTTGTTAATCACTATAAAAACAGGAAATAATTGTTAATGCTGCAATAGAGTGTGTATGTCTGTGCAGATCTGTCTGCATGAAAGTAGTGCTGTCCTTTAATGATGGAAGTGTTTTGAAACAGGTCAAGTCTCATATATTTGGAACCCAAGGAACTGAAGGACTGAAAAAAAAGACAACACAAGTTGCAAGTCAGAGGTAATTCATGATATTTGTCCTGTAGTCCAAGAGGTAATCTGGTTGCTTTGGGATTTCTACATAGTTTTAGATGTCAGTAAGGACCATCAATTAAGCACAGAACATGCTTTGCAATTCTACTTCCTCCTCTGCAACAAAGAACTCTAAAATGTGAGAGAAATGCCAAGAAAATCCCTTGGCATGATATCTTTTTAGCTAATTGGTTGTTTAATCAGTAGCAGAAATAATGGGCCCTAGTGACCTACAGAACTGTGTCCCTAGATTTTCCTCCTTTTTTCCACTGTGTCAGTAGCTCCAGATCGATTGCTCCCCCAGTGTTACTTGCTTGGCTGAACAGAGGGCAGCATGGTTTGCTGGGTTACTGCTTCATAATTGCATTTGTGCTGACTCTCTGCTCAGGACCTCTCTCCCTGCCCAGCTAACACCTCTTAAACGTGTCTCTCCTCACATCCACATGATCTTTGTTGCATAAGAAAACCAAATTAAAAAACCCAAAGCAGTAACTAAATTGGAGGCTTCTATTTGAAATTCTCCGCCTTGGAATTTGGCCCTGTTGTGTCAAATGGGGAAACATTACTGGTCCTCTATTTTGTCCCTTTCCAGTAATTTGTAGGGAAAATCACCACACTGTTTTAGATTAGGGCTGTGTTGGGGATGACTTCAATAAGGTAAGCTCTCATTTCTGTCCTTTGTAATACTCACAATGTGTGATTTGATAAATGTTATTATGCTATCATTTGATAAATAGGATTTCCCCCTCGGAGTCACCACAATTCTAAAAGACAAAGGAGGAATGTTGATCTGGCAGACTTATAATTCTCTTGAAAACCTTCCTTTTCTTTTATAGCACAATGTGTGTCATCTGGCCACATAATTTGAGAATAAGTATTTATTAATATGTGTGAGGGAGGGATTGCAAGAATTTTATGTGTCTGCACAGGGTTGGAAGAAGGCACAGACTATAAAAGGGAGAGTGTGAGTGTGAGAATCTTGGTCTTTCACTTCTAATAGGATATGAAATATTAGCATCTGACATGTTTCTCCAATTTCCTTATATGCAGTAAAGATGGCTCATTTCAGATTTCTATGTTAAGATGTTTCTTAGGCTTTATTCCTAGGAGAGAACCAGTGTGTAGGCACTGCAACAATAAACCATTCTATATCAACTGCTCAAGGGTACTTGAACTTTCTCTGAGAAATTCGAGATAGCTCATCCCAAACCGATTTGTGTATGTTTAGGCAGAGATTTGTAAAAATTAAATATGTGAAATATTTTTTCCTTACCCAGTACTGACTATTAATTTAGTGATTCAGAGCTGACCTACTTGTGTCTGTGTACCATGCTTTCCCCTCAAAAGAGCTCACTTGAATACAATTTTTTTTGCTTGCAACTTTTGACTTCTTTATTTTTAAAAATCTTTTCAGTATTTTATTAATGTCCCAGAGCTCTGTCAGTCTTCAATCACACTCCTACTCTCTATTGTTTCTCTCAGTCTACAATTGTACACCTGCATGGTGATAACAATTCTTTCACCAAAAGAAGCACTGTATTAGAGAATATTTCAAGGGACACTACACATTTATTTCGTACAGCTGCTCTCCCTTCCTGTTTTATTTTGCACTTTTTTATTGTGCCAGGTCTTCCCTGATATTAATTTCTGGTATAGGTCTGTGTGTTTTATTAAAAAGAAAATACATCTCCATATTCAGAGAACTTAACTGAGTTCCTCTTCACCATCTAGAAGGAGGGAGCAGCAACAAAATGAAATTACTGATCTGTTTTGTACACGAAATACAGTAGTTTATAACTTAACCACAGGGTCTTCTAAGGACTGATGTAGCAGCAAGAATTAAATTTGTATTGCCTAAGATAAGTTTATGTAGATGATTGAATCACATTTGAAGAGGTTAAGGGCTTTGACTCTAAAAGCTTTTTGTACCTGAAGTATTGCCTTAAGGTTTATTTTTAACTTAGTATTATTTTTCTTTCAAAGAAAAAGAGGTTGCATATCCCTTGTGCATCCTTCTCACATTTCTGTGTTTGCTGATGGCAAGCATGAAAGTTTCCTTCTCCATCTGATGACTCATAAAGTTGTTTCTTTGACTGCTCAGTCTTTGGCTTGAAATGCTCAAGAATCAAGCCAAACAGCAACTTCCTGTTTACACACCAAAGATTTTCCCCCTTGTCTCTAACAAGTTGATATTTCAATTGTCACAAGACTTTTCCCCTAATTGGTTTTATTCTTCTAGGAGTATATAACTCATCCTTCAAGATGTCCACAATTATACTATTTTTCCTCTTAAAAGAAGGAATTTTTTACATTCTAATGACCTATATCAGATGGAGAAAGCTATCATCTGTCTGCTTCCAAAATCTAAAATGTGATTTATTCTGACCATCATGGTTTCATTACTCATTGGCCAAAGAATGGCAGTTATAGGATGTCAGATCTCAGTGTTAAGATGACCCCAGGACCTGGAAAAAGCCTTCTTCCCAGCCCGAGCCTTGAAGAAGGATACGTAGCTTGTGCTTCTCAAGGTTGTTTATTATTTCTTACCTATAACATTCTGCTCTGGCAGAGCTCCTTTCTGCAGGTCGAAGCACGAGGTTCTGCCCTTCTGTGGGCTGGTGCTAACATTATATACTACAAATTACGTGCCCCATGTCCACAGTCCCCCGCCAACACCTATCACCCATGCTGGACAGCGAGTCCCCACTCCAACCCAACAGAAAAGTAACACCAACACAGCAGAACATGGAAGACACGAAGAAGAAGAAGAAGATGAAGAAGAAGAAGAAGAAGAAGAAGAAGAAGAAGAAGAAGAAGAAGAAGAAGACACGTCCAAATCCCTCCACCCTGTCCCCCGAACCCCAATCCCAAAATCCCCCAAATTCTACCCCCTCACCCTGCGACAAACCCACCACCACTCCACCCAAACCTCTGTGGCCCGCAATTCCTCTCCCAGAGCCGGCAGTGCCTCCCATGGGCTGAGATCAAAGGCACAGGCACCATTGGCTCCCTGCCATGATCTTGAACGACCCAGGCCAGCCAGAGGGACGCCCCGGACTCCCAAGGTAGGACACCACATGCTCCTGATCCTTTACATCTGCCAGGATACCATTCTTTTGAACATCTTTCCACTTCTGGATGGAAAAGGCCAACAGCATTGCTCTGCAAGAATGACATTGTGTGTGCTTCATTGTACATTACCAAGTAGTCACCAAAAGCAATGATGAACTTAAGTCACAGTGTTTTCTCAACAATTTTAGTCAGCTCATCTTCTATTGTGGCATTGTACATTACCTATGCTAGTTTTCTGAAATCTACACAAGAGAGAAAAAGGGGACTAGCTATACATACCTGGAGGCAGAATACAAAGCTCTGTTTCTTAAAGCACACATGAAATGCAGCTCTGCAATATCTAAGAAAGGAACCCTCACCAAATAAATCCACTGGTTGAGTTGCCTTCTTTCTTTATAGTTCCTACCCTTCCCTCAGGTTGGGGATTGTTATCACAGTTGGAAGCTGTTGGTTTCAGAAAGTAGGACAAAGAGGTAAAGTCCCTTTTCATGTTTTCACTCTCATGCTGTTTTTTACTTTCTTGTTTTGTGATATATGGTACTGTATCACTGATCAGCTGGACCTTTCTGTTAGATGGAATGAGAAAAACAACCAAAGAAAGCAGCAATAAGTAATACTTCATTTTCCAACAAAGAATTACATTTCACTGAATTGGAAATCAAGAATCAGAAATATGACATACTGCACAAATCCTACTGTAAGTCCATTTACAACTTTGGTAAAAGATGCCTTTGAAAACTCTTCCCTAAAGGACTAGTCTCATACAAAGAGGAATAAAAGGTGAAGATGGCAGAAGAGAAATAGAAGGAGACAATGTGAGTTATTCTTTATTAAACTTCATGCTGAAACCAAACTGAGAATTGGCAAAGCTTCCAGGAAAATTTAGCAAAGAAACAGCTTGCAGTAATCTACCAACCAGGGTTACTATGGCAATAGCAATACACTGTGAAATTTAGTAGATATAATTTTCCATGATTCACTGTATATTTTTAGCTATTTTTCTTTTTGTTCTCTCAGGCTAATTTCCTTTCCAAAGAAAAGGAAGGACTGAATGGTTAGGTCATGCCCTCAGAAAAGATAGAAAGGTGTCAGTTGATGCTTAAGTGAAGCTCTTGTGTTCTAGCCTCAAATGATCAGCTGTTCCAAGGAAATCTTGGGGTCTCAACTCCTGCCCCATTCATCTCACCTTGAACCTTTAAGACTTCTGCTCCCTGCATCTTGGAATCCTGCCATCCCTTGTTCACCTTAATTTGCTTCTCTAATGATTCTTCCTGGTAGTTCACATTCTGAATCACATGAATAATTTTTCTCCTTTCCTTTTTTTTCAGCTATTATCCAAAACTATTCTTTTCTAGAATACCACCTCTTTTCATTGTCACGTGTTTTCATCTCAGGGTCTCAAAAATCTCCCATGTCCTCACAATACAATTGCTCATCACCTGCTGACTGATGCCCAACTCATCCCTGAGCATCAATCTGCAGGACCCCAGGACCCTCAGTTTATATACTGAGTACGATGTTTCATGGTGTGGAATTTTCCTTAGTGCAGATCAGCTGCTCTCTCACAGCTTCTTGAGCAGCTCCTGGGAAACAAACAGAGCCTGGGAAACTGAAACGTCCTTGCCTTAGGGTAAGCACTACTCAACAACAACTAAAACATCAGTGTGTTATCAACATTGTTCTCATATGAAATCCAAAACTTAGCACTGCACCAGCTACCAGGAAGAAAATTATCTCTACCCCAGATGAAACCAGGACACATCTTACATGTCAGCATCCAAGTACATTTAGGCAAATAGAAAACTACAGAGAATCCCAAGCAATCACCAGAATGTGCTCAGGCTATTATTACTTGACCTTCCTTACTCTTCACCTCTGACCAATTCCTAGTTGAATTCACTTTTGGATTGTCAGTCTGCATGGTCAAAAGGGCTCTGCATAATCCCAGAAGATACTATGTATGTCTCAACCACTGAGAGCTGGATGACTGTGGACCAACCAAGGATCACTGGCAGTGAGACAAGAATTGTTGGCAATAACCAGGAATTGTTGGTAATAACACACTGTGGCTGGAGAAGGTGGCCATGCAGAAGTAGGGGAGCAATTTCTGTAACAACCAGCTACCAGGTTGTTATTGGAGATAAGCACAGCACAGTACAGCACAAGCACAGCAATGAGGCTGAGAAGTTGCTGGGGAGGTCAAGACCACCAAAGATTTCCGAAGCCCCCTGACCCATTTCCAGAAAGGTCTGAAAGGACGGACTGTACATGATAACTAATTTGAAGAGAAAGCAAGAAACCTGTCTTCAGGGTGGGAAAAATCTATCCATAAAATGGTAACCTCACCAAGCCTGGGGGCACACCCCAGCATGCTGGGCATCCCATCAGCTGGACTGGTACTGGAACCAGGTGATCTTTCTCTTTCTTTCTTTCTTTCTTTCTTTCTTTCTTTCTTTCTTTCTTTCTTTCTTTCTTTCTTTCTTTCTTTCTTTCTTTCTTTCTTTCTTTCTTTCTTTCTTTTTTTCTTTCTTCCCTTCTTTCCTTCTTTCCTTCTTTCCTTCTTTCCTTCTTTCCTTCCTTCTTTCCTTCTTTCTTCCCTTTTATTTACCCCTTACCCCAAACCCACTGCCATGTGCTTGTGTAGTAGGCCAGGGACTAACACTAGGGTTAGGGTTAGCATTAGGGTCAGGTTAGACCCTCTAACTTTTGTTGTTCCTTTTGACCATGAGCACCTACAAATCTTGGGTGCTCCCTTACCCTTAAGGGTGGAACATCACAGCCTCTTAGCGTTTCAAGACTGGGACTGTGTGCCTGCTATACTGTTGTATAGAAACAGCTCTGTGAAGCTTGTATGAACTCTGCAAGGAAGGTATAAATAGAAGGAGCAGCACAAATGCTGAAAAAGATCAATTCTTTTGGCCAGTCAAGACTGGGGAGGCTTAAAAGGATCTGTGTTGGACTTAAAGGGCCAGAACCTGGATACCCACCATTCTCATCTCTATATTATACTTTTAGCTGCTAATAACAGCATACATAAGTACAAATAAACACATCAAAGAGAAGAAAACATTACTAGAAATAAAAGTTAAAACCATACCAAAAATCATTTATTACAGCACAATATATTTGTATATTCAAACTTCCTGCTGCAAGATGCAAAAAAAGGCAGTGCATTTGTTTATGTATATTCATGAGCATTTAAAAGGACCACGGTGCTTTTTCTCAAGACATAGCTGATCAGTAGCTGGGGCTGTGGTGCAGTGTTATATAATGCAACTTTATGACTTTGTAAGATGTCATTTTCCTTTCCACTCTTTATGGGTTTCCTTTCTTTCTCTGTTTAGAAAGCAGAGTATTTCAAAGAAATACTTGCTTTGTAGGGGTTTTTTACACCATGTAGGACATACTAGATGCAATCCCAGTATAAAATATAGCAATTCTGATTGTCTTCTGTCAGAGAGGATAGTAGATTAAAAATATCCTCATCTGTTCTGTGGCAACAACCCTGAAATGATGTATTTCTTTCTCTGAACATTCAGGAGCCCTCACAATACAGGCATGAGGAGAAGTCAAAGGAAAAGCTTCTCAGTCCTAAGCAGCTCTCAGGGAATGCTGCATCCTTTCAGAATTTCCTGATTTTAGACAGGTGGTTAATGCTAAGAATTAATTAATAGCAGCCCCTCATGGTGCAGCAGGCCCAGCCCACGCAGTGCCAGCTGTGCTGCAGTGGGGCAGGCAGGCAGCACCCAGGGTGGGAGCTGGTGTCCAGCCCCCAGCACAGCTGCCCTGCTGCAGGCACTGGGCCTTCTGCTGAGAGCCCAGCACCAAAGAAATGGAGCCAGGAGTAAATTAGACATTATAGCTGTTTGTGATTCCCAACGTCTGCTCAGATTGGAGAGATTTAGAACAATCACTGTAGAGCACTGCTGATGTAATTTTTGAACAGCATATGAGGTGTATCCCATTTTACCAAATTAATGTCTGGCATCTCTTACAGCCAAGACATTCAAGACTTTGATTTCCCACCATGCTATATGTTTTTCTGACACAACCGAAATTTTGTATTTCCTCTTTAAGGTGACTTGGACTGCTGCCTGTGGACTGCAAATTCTTTTTTGGGTTTCATTGTAAAGATGTTCAAGTTGTTCTACAGCTAAAATAATTAAGCCCCTTTTCGTAAATGTTACATTTGTAATTAAATACCAATACTATATACCAATATTCTGTTCCTGCAGTTATCACACAGCACTTTCTGCTATATGAAGCTATGACTTTTTAGGGAGAAATCCCCAGGTTTTACCAAAGGAAAACGTTCCAGAAATAAAAGAAAATGTGAAATGTTCTAAAAAAGAAGGAGGCTGAACTGTTCTGCCTTTCTGCAGAATGGCTTTCCAAATACAGTAATGGTATGTATCATTACTTACTATTGCAGTTTCCAAACTGCATTCCCTGCACTATCCAGCAGATGATGCTAATGTATTACAAACTGTATTCTGTTCCATTTTAGTCAGAGGAAAGATGTCCAGCTGCAAGATGTAGTCCTGTCACATGCCAGGCATTTTAAAAAATTTTCAAATTTTTTCTTTAATCCTTCTCTTTCCTAAAATGTGTATTTGTGTGTCAGGATGAGCTGTTTCTTCGAAAAATATTTTTTACTAAAAGTTGACCTTTTTAAATAGCAACCTATCAATTTTTCATAACCCTCTGACATTCCAGTGTGTTTGATATATGTTTGACCATTCTCAGAACTCCCTTGGCTATATTTACCACCTCTTTACTCATTTTTTGTGACATACAGCATAAGGTTTTCTGCTGTACCAAGCATTTATTCCTGGTTTCAGACTGCAGTAAATAAGTGAAGTCAAATATTTGCACTAAAGAGACAAAAACTAGAAGGGGAAATATACCATTCGTGTATATGAATGAGAAAGAGGAACTGAGTTTCCATGAATCTTCCAGGATACTCAGCTTTCTAATCTAATACCATGTTTTAATTATAGACTATGAAAGGAAGCTCTATAATGACTTCTACTTTGTGATGTATTCTGTTTTTCTTACTCAGTGAGACTTGCTCCTAATTTCACAAGAAGCTTCCATAGAGGCATTTGGAATTACTTGCAAAATGAAAATGCTACTGATCATATATATCAGAGCCCAAGATTTTTCAGAGTGCCAGTGCCTGCATAGCATTTATAGATATTGCTTACATTCTGCTGCTAAAAGGAACATAGAGTATAAAGAACAGGTTTTCCAAGGTGGCTGCAGGGGAAAAAAAAATTAATTTTCTTTGCTTGCTCAGTCTTGACCTCATTATCTGAAGTGGTGGGATCATAGCCAGCCCTCACCAGAAGCTAGGCACTAGTGACTAGCAGACCAGCACTTGTGGTCCTTCCAGCCATTGTATCCTGTTACCTGCCTGCTGAATTGCTGCACTGCTAGGAGATGGGCCAAGGGGACCACATCTCAACTTCTGAGGAGAAAATAAAAACTAGAAAAGAGGAAATTGAGCTTTCTTTCTTTGGCCTTTATTTCTTTTTCCGTCTCTTTTTTTTTTTTTTTTTTTAACTCTGCTCCTTTGGGAAAAGTATGGGCCCCTGAGGAGAAGGAAAAAGAACCATCTTGCTTCCTGCAGTGCAGAGGGCTGATGTCTGTCCTTTCCAGACTGTGAGCCTGAGACTAATTAGACCATTTGGCTTTTCTTATACTTTTTTGCCCCCAGGAGGGCTGAGTTATATGAGAAAGTTGAAGCTTCTCGTGTCACTCTGCAGCAGGCTCAAGGACAGGTAAAACCCATTACTGATAATTGTATTGCAAGAGTTTGGCAGCATAGAGGAGATCTAAGAATAGGCTGCCCAACCATCATCTGGGGCATGAAGTAAACAGGACATGCAGGATTCAAGGTGTAGGCTTTAGGGTTTGTGTGTCTTAGGCTAATAACTGGGGGGAAAGTTCTACAAGTAAATCAGCACAAAACCCTTCATCAGAAGCCTATTTAGTCCTGTAAATCATGGGGGCATAATTGTGTGGTTGGTTGTTGTGTAGTCATTAAAGTGAAGGAAAATATGAAATCAGTGGGCAGGCAAATAGAAAAAAGACCACACAGGAGTCACACGAGCTTTTTCTGTTTCCCTGGCATCAGTCACCAATAAACACTTTCAGCATCATGTGCAAGGAGAAGAGGAGGAAGTGAGAGAGGAAAAGAGAAAGAATAACGCTTCAGCCAATAACCTTCCTTTCCCTTGAAGAAGAACACTTGCTTGGCCAGAAACCTGCCTGAAATCTGGTTTTGTGATGTGCAAGTCCTGAAATTCATGCAAGTGTAGCAAAGATACTATATTAATGCTAGAGGTAAATCACTGAAGTACAGAATAAGTGTTGAACACTTATCTCTAACAGTCGAAGTAAACTCCTACCACAATGTCCTGTTAGGTAGAGAGCTGGAGGCTTAATAGAAGTATTTGGGTTCTGCTGTTCAGTGATTGTGAAGCAAGAGACATAAAAAACATTTTATTGAAATCTGAAAGAAAGGAGAATGAGAAAACACAGAAGGAGGTTGCCTTCAGCCATAGAGCTGGGGAGACAAACATTAAAGAACTGGATGTGTTTTCTTTTCATTTGACTTTTGATACACCTACACCCTGGGGAGGGGAAGACTTTTTGTATAAATGACAGGGATTTTAACATAGAAGTACAGCTGGATGATGGGAAAGAAGCTGCTGGTTGCTGTAGCTTAGCTTGATAGAATTCATCAAGGATGACTTTGCTTCCTGTGATGAGTAGGCACAGGAGACATTTGATTGCTACTGTGGGGGCTGTTTCTAATTCACTGGATACATTTGGGTTAAGAGGATGAGCTTTATGGGCCATCATATTAAAGTAATTTGGAACAATAATGTGAAGTATTACAGGGGAAGCTAGGTTTAGAGCGTGTTGATAATCAGGTAGAAACGTTGTAGTCAGCCTCCATAAAGATGTGGCCGGAGTAGTATGCACAGCTTTGCATGTGCACTGCATTGTATGCATTAAGCTGGGTATTTTTTAGTTTAGTAGAACATATTTCCTTAAAATGATTTAGCTTTTAGCATTTCCTTAAAATGCTTTCATACAAACATGAATTTTTGGGCTGAATGCCTAGGTCTGGAGAAACCTTTACATATAGTAAAGATGCATCCAAAAAAGGTAGATAGTGGGAAATGAAATTAATTTCCAAACAATTAGCAGGAGTGCAGATATCCAAGAGGTGTTATCTAGAATGGTCATAATGTGGAAGGATTTTCTTTCAAGGTATTAGTTATTTCTTTAGGAGAAACTGAATTTTTACTAAGAAAAATGTTTAAAAGGCTTACATTCAATATTAAGTATTCAGCATTCCAAAGGAATACCAGGTTCCTTTTCACTTTGAACAGAGCACAATAAAAGTACAAAAACTTTAATTTCTATCACTTATTTTTGTATGTAATCTCTGTATGCCTAAATTCCTTAGCAAATTGTACAGCTAGTAATCCAAGAGTGCATTATTCACTTGTGGGATTTCAGGGGATTGGAGCATACTGGGTAAGAAGTTACACATTAGAATGTGAACATTTGGGATCTCAAGAAGAACTCTAAATTTTCTAAACAGCTTAATGCAAGGAAAGAGTATTTACAGAGTTAGAAACTACCAAATAGTAGAATTTTGATAAAATTTACTTTTCCTATAGAGAAGCAGGGGGTGGGAGCAGAGTTGCAAAGAAACTAGGGCATGATGAGAGTTTCTGTCCAGTTATATATGGTATTTAGAAGAAAATGGAATACAGTTTTGTACATCAATATTTCTGCATCAATATTTCTGCAACAAGAAAAGACATTTACTCATATATTATAATAAATTGAATGTGCATTAGGTTCAAACTATAATTTCAATTAGAGACATGAATATCAGGAAAATATTTTTATTCAAACAGCAAAGCTCATTGTTTGCAGACAAAGGACCTGGCACAGATGGAAAGACAAAAGTACCTTCCTCTGTCTGTTGAGTTATATACATATAACTTAACACAGATGAGAGCTGGGTAGACAATTTTTTGAAGAAAAATACTTTTTGAGTGATAAAACCAACTTAGAGTCATCTTTCATAGCACCTGTCTCAAGAGTGAAAGAGAAGGTGATTTCCAAATGTAGAAGTTGTCTTCAAAATATATCCTGTTCATTTCTCTTTTTTTTTTAATTAGTTGAAGACACTGCTGCTCTCTGATCACTGATTCTTTTCAGAAACATACATGTAGTAAACGGCTTGGACTTTGTTATGAAGATCTGAGCTTCAATCAAAGTTGGCTTTAATGGAGAATGAAAATAGGAGGCTGCTATTTTCTAGCACTGTTTGAAATAAATAGTGAAGAAATCATCACTCAAGAAATGAGACTTTATGGCTGTGTTCTGTTGAGTGGGCAGGATAGTGTAGATGGGTGATTTATTGCAGACACTTCTGTTGTGTCGTAATTCACTCAAAATAATGTGACTTATCACACATGCAGACTGGTAGCTTATTTCAACAGATGCAGTTAAGTGCTAAATTGAGAACCATGGAAGTGAAAAAGGCTATCTTGAAGAGCTGGGGTGTTTATATATGATTATTGGCCTGTGCTCAGATTTAGAGAAAGAGGGATTTTGCTGACATGTAAGACAGTTGAAGGAACTACCTAAGCACAGCCAGGCTTATATAAGGCGTGTGAAGAGACCTAACACGGTGTTTGCAGCAGGCTGTGTGTGTGCCTGAGGATGCTGGTTGGCAAACATTTCCTCTACTGCCTTAGGCTGTCCTTGCCCATGTCCAATTTCTGACAGATAGTTTGTGGAAATATGCATTGAACACGACCAGGAGCCTTATTCAAGTGATCAATTGCATTTTCTTTTCTTCTTCAACTATTTTTCGGACATATCCATTCCCTAATGTGGATTACCACATGGCAGTCTATGTACTCATTCAGAAACATTTAAGAACACAATTGAGGGGCAAGAAAAAATGCAGAAGGTTAGAGGTTACTGCTCAGACCAGTGCTGTTTACATTTGTTCAGTTATATTCACAGAAGTTCAGAATTTCCAAGCATGTTGTTATTGGTAAAAATAGCTTGGCAATGTGTTTGTTCTATCATTTCAACTAATAAGGAGAGTTCTTAAGTCCCAATGATGCCTGAAGGAGAGTTGATAGTAATAAAAATGTGTCAATTTACAGAATTTTAAAAATGTGAAAACTCAAATGCACATAGAAATGAGGAATATGTTGGAATTCTGAGAACATGCACATTTTCAAATTGAAACATTGAAGAACTTAGTTAACCCTGTAAAGATTTTTCTCAGCTTCTTTGACACATGTTCTGATTAGTCTCTTGGAATGAGGATGAGGGTTTAATATTCAGATTTTTAGGAACACAATTAGGAGATGAAAAGTAATTTTAGCTGTTGTGGGTAAATGCTCACATAATTCAGAATTTAATTCAAGGAACATGTAGGAAAACAGGAGATACATAGATATAGGTACACACTGTGGAAAGGAAGATTTCAAATTGTTTTATTATTAGCCTAAAATATAGAATTATATTGTTTTCATTTGGATATGAAAGATAGTTTTGTAAAAAAAAAAAACAGTGAGTTTTAATAGGCAAATTTTATTATCACTAAAAAGACTTTGAACTTAGCCTTCAGTGGATACCATTTTAGTTAAAATATTCATGCATTAAGGAAATAATTGCTTCTCTGCCTATGTAACTTCCATCTACAAATTTTGGGGTTTTATTTGGGATTCTGAATGGATCCAGTTACAATGGTATTGTTAAGGTTTCCTGTTTGCATATGCTAACTGATCTTCATCTTTAGAAGCTGATACTGGGTCAGTATTACTGAATATAGACATTAAAGTCTTGGTTATGATATTCAACTTGTATCCTATTGATATGTGAAAGTAATAAATATTCCAGAATATTTGTAAGGAAAAAGGACAAAGACTGCAAGAGAAAGGGGAAAGCCTATACCTGTAAAGATGGTTTTCTTCTTTGGAAGTCGGATAGGAACTAAGTTGTTGTTAGGCAAACTGTTTTAAAGTGATTGTTGTTTGGGTTTCTTTTTGTCTGTTTGCTTGCTTGCTTGCCTGCTTGCTCGTTTCTCCTAACTGGGTGAGATAGATTTGATTGTGGTGTCAGGCAATCTCTTGTTGAGTTTATACAAGACCTGTATATGTGTGTGCAGGTGTCCCAGTGGAATTCAGAGCTGTACATCTGCCTGACATATGTCAACTTCCTCAAATGTAAGGGAAATACTTCATGTCTTCCAGGAGAATTTTGACATTCTTTTCATGTTTGGTCATTGTGAAATGCTTCAGGACTTTTAAGTTTCATGGAATTATACTACACCTTCCTTCCCACAAAGGTTATGTGAACCCTCAGCATTCTAGTCAGAGAATTATTCTGATATTCCTGTGTTGTCAGTTATATCAAAATTCTTTTTATCATCAAGAATTGTATTTTATTATTTTTCTTCTCAGGATCTAGGAGACATAAAAGTGAAATATTTCTCTAAATTCTTTGACACCTTATTGTGTTCCATACACTGAATTCAAAATATATTTTTATACATTATTTTATTGTCAATTTTTTTGTGTTCCTGGCTGCTTCTCTGGTGGAAAGATCAGCATTTGTGCCTGTCAAGTGCATCAAAATTTCAGCATTCTGCCCTGTTATCACTGTGCTGTTGGCTTCATCTGTCCTTTTTATTCATGGAGTCACCAGCAGCTATTGCTCACCTTCTTGCAAGAACTTCCATCAGATACCTCCTGAAATTTTCTGTTACATATTGCCAGACAAGTTCCTCAGTGGGTGACTTGCTGGGAGTCTAATACCTGTTCAGTAAGTTGAGTGTTTACCAGATTTTTTTCCAGTCAGTCACAAAGGTTTCAGCTTTTCTACTGAAAAGCTATTGTGAGTGCTATTTTCTCTGTGGCCCCTGCCAGTGACTCCCAATGTAGTTTTTTGAGAAATATTAATCTGCTCTCACTGCATGCAAAATTGCACTTCAATCACATGAACATACCTTACACTGCCTCTCTACTGCCATGCACCACATGCATGGCATGACCCAGCATCTCTTTCAACTGGCAAGAAAAGGAAAACACAGCACATCCAGCACTGATCACAGCTGTTGTTCCCTCCTCATTCACACACTTTGCACAGAACTACTCCTCTAGAGACGTGATCATAGTTGCCCTCTGATCTACCTTTCTAGATGGAGATACTCCAAATTTCAACACAAAATTTCTCTACACTTGGTTTTCTGCCATTACAACATACTCCAGACACCTGATATGATCAATGACCCTCAAGGCTCAAGCTTTAAATTCTTCTACGGGAAATGGTACACATATCTCTCTTAAGTAGGCTATTCAGAATCATAGAAACTCAGACCATGAAAAGAAACAAACCAAAACAAAGCTCACCAAATCCCTTCATTTCCAAGAACAGTATTTGCAGGCGGAGGTCTCAAAGAATCATTTTAGTTATTCACCCATGATAGTTATTAATGATGTCCTTTTCTGTTGAGAGACTTCACTGTAAGTCAAGTGGTAACATCTGCTAAGACCTGATCATTCCTTTTCCAGGTTTGTAATAAATAAGTAAACAGCAGCAGCCTAATGCAGGATTTTTGGCACATGGACCACAGAGGTTTATTTGTTTTAGCCTTACACTGTCCCACTATAAGTTGGTTTACATATTAATGAGTCTTTATATATTCATAAGGTATTCTTTTTAATCCTTAGGCTTGTTTGAATCACTACTTACTCTGACAGTTTTTATCTTTACAGTGATACAATAAACATCAAGGCTTAAAAATACGGCACATATTTTTTAACACGGGTGCAAGCAACAGCAATAAAGCAGGTAATAAGGAATATGCATACATCAAGACCATAAGGTCTGTGCTCTGATACAGACACATCAAAGATGGCCCATCCCTTTTCTCTCATCAGGAAGGCAGCAATAAAGATACCCAGAATGACAAAAAAAAGACAATGGGCAGCAGCCTTGCTTAAGAATTAGGGAGGACAAAAAATGCAAAACTGAGGTCATAGTCATGCCATGACATCTTGACTCCCAGAAGTCATAAAATAGCTTGTCAAAATTGTGGCTTTTTGAGCCTGATCAAGACAAACCTAAGAGGCATCCCAAGGACTCAGGAACTACTGTCCCCTGTCCTCTGTGTCACACACACACATACACACACCAAGTCCTGAGCAGACCACACACACACACCTTGGTGCTTGTGACTATGAGTGAATGTGTGAAATAGGAGTGAATGAGTGCAAGTGACTGAAATCAGTTTCATTTAAAATAAGCATCCTCTTCCACAGCCTTGAACTTTATAACACTGATTCTTATATTTTCAAGGCTGCCATTTAATAATGAGTTATGCCATGAGAATTTTCAGAATACTAACACTAAAAAAGCATTCCAATGCACCATGGGGCTTCATGTCCTTGTGGGGAGAACTATCAACTGCAGGGAAAGCAACAGTATGAGGTGGGACTAGAAGGTCTTTTTCCGCTCTCCATTTTTGGGAAGTGTATTCCTTTCCCCCCACAAAACCTCTACCTTCTCCTGCCTCTTTCCTGGGAACCCACAGATAAGGCAGCTCTGCTCTGTTCTAGCACTTTTCCAAGGAGATGGAGTAAATCCACTAGCTGCTACTGGGTGGAAGCACAGTTCTCTTCTCAGCCCTCTGCCTTTCCTGAGCTGGGGCACAGGAAGAATGTACTAGTATTGCCCCACGGAGAAAGAAAAACTGTCTGGCAGAGGCAGAACAGAGCACAGCTCATCTGGACTACACAGGACAATGCAAAACGTACATCTATTTTATAATACTGTAGTATCTTAGTACCCAATCACTTTGACCTCAGTGGCAACATAGAAATTTGGAAGGATAGTTTATCATACTGTTGATAATTACTCATCACTGCCATCATTGCTAGATGATTAAAAGGAATACATTTGTCTAGTTTATGTCCAAGATGAGCATTCTCATATCCTGAGAGTCAGTGGTCCATTCATTCCTCCAGAAGCAGTGAATTGAGTGTTGAGTAATGTGCCCTTTGAAATATGTAAAGAAGCTGTTAAGAGAGCACAAAATATGTTTAACCATCAGTACCAGCTGGATGTGAGCCCATCCAGGATATACTCTGCTCAGCTGACAGCTGTTACCAGACCCACATGAGGGTTAGTCTCTAACTCCATCATGTCTCATTCTGCCTGTCATCAACACCTTTGTTTTGCTCTGTAGGAGGGAAGGAAGAACATTTAACATAGGGACAATGGTGAGTACAGAGCTAGGGAGGATTTGCAGAGTGGCAGGTATTTAATATGATATGCACACCACGTTAGACAAGCTAGTGAGCAGTAGGAAGTTCTTGTTATGCCATAAATTGCATCCTTGCACCAAAGAGTAAATTACTTTCTGGTCATTCCATCTGTCAGTCCTCTTCCTCTCAGAAGAAAGCTTTTTGTTTTCTTTTTTTTCCATTCTCTGTCTATTGTAAGAATCAGCCTCATGACTAGTACATGTCTTATGTGAAAACTGATTCAAATGTATCTGTTACTGCACCAGGAGAAAGTCCTGGTGTCTGCCACAAGAGGGTAAGTGGAGATGGAGACTGGATAGCACAGCATGCCAGCACAGGGCAGCAATGGCTGGACAATCCACGGGGGGAAACAGTACCAGGTGCCCCATCTGTACTCTGAGTGAGTACACTGGCATTTAAATTCCTCCCATAGAAAGTGGGTGTTGGAGGGTAAAAGACCTTTAGTGTTGGAGAGCCAGAACATTTTTTAAACATCCAACATCTTCAAATCTTCTTTTTGGAAGTCAACATTCAATTTTACACGGTTAACAATAAACATGCTTTACAAACCCCCAAATTTGCTCTTCAACTCAGATCAGAAATGTGAAAAGCCTACTATTTTGCTGTCAGCAAAAAATCAATGCCAGCCTTCAAAGGAACAAGTAGTAGCCTTGCTGTTATTAGGTGATGATCTAAGGCAAGCCAAGCTTTCTACAGAGAGATACAAGCTTTTGATAAACCAAGTAACACAGTTAGTCTATAGACATGCTTTGGGACCGACAAATCTCCAGAGCAGAAGATCAGACACGAACATGACCTTGGGTAGCCAAAAGCCTGTCTCTTCCCCCAGTGACATCCTTTGGTCTAGCTAAGGCTGTTTGCTCTCCCTCACCGGCCTGGCCGGGTGGGAGCCCGGTCCCGGGAGGCTCAGCCCGGGGCTGGAGGGCGCTGCGCTGCCGGCCCACGGCGGTCCGGCCGGTGCCCTGCGCCCGGGGCGGGGAGCGGCGCCGGGAGCTGGCCGCCTCGCTCAGCCGCCGCTGTGCCGAACGAA
>VZTT01010291.1:64168-88270 GCA_013400855.1 Buphagus erythrorhynchus | reverse complement strand
TTTGTCACTGAACTCCTTCCCATCAATGGCTAGTTTTCTTCACTGTTTATTGCTGGTGTACTTACAGTGATTGCTTATCAACAGTTGGTTTAACTGCATGTACAAAACAACTTTACAGTATTCAACACATTTTATGAACTACTATTTAAACTCAAATGTTCTAGCAATGTTTTCTGTTCTTCCACTTCTGACCAGTGATAGAGTATGTTTCTTTGCTTTGAAGTTTTAGTCGTCTTTTCTTGAGCAGTGTGTACGTGGTGGAGAGTTAGATTTGTGTTATAAATGTAAGTGGTGGAATTTTCTTTGTTAGTACAGGGTGGTTTCATTTGTGGTTTTACTTTTAAGCTTTCTTTTCCTGAGAAAGAACATATATGTTGTAAACATGCTTAATGTTCAGACTGTGGGCACTGACAGNTGCTTGAGCAGTGTGTATGTGGTGGAGAGTTAGATTTGTGTAACGTGTTCATTTAGAAAAGGATGTAAAAAATTATTATGTCTTAAAGCATTAGTTTGCTAGAATAACTCCTTGCTCCCACCTAAGATTTATTCAGCCATCTTCTCTACTAAAACACCATTTTGTCTAAATTAATATATTTTAAAATACAATGGTAGCCAAAAAGGCAGATGCAATATGTCACCCTGGCACTTCAAATGAGTATGACAAATTTTCTTAAATGATGTTAAAGAAGAAAAATCTTAATGTTAGAACTATCATATTTTTATTATGGTCAGTGAATTTACATCATTTCACATAACATCATTTTAGCTTAAATAGAGTTGTTAAGGCTTCGGTTGAAATAGCAAGTTTAATCATATTCTGAAATGCAGAGTAACAGTAGTGGCTTTTGCCAGAAAAAGTCTCTCCATTTCCTTTTCCTGAGTATGGCTGGAGTTGAGGCACTTGAAAATAATTTTTGCCTCTTCACAGATCTTTAATACACAGAAGCTGGTTTATTATGTTAAAGGACTCTCCCTTGACTCAGGGAAACATTCAAAATTAAGCACTTTCTATATTAATGCCATACATGTCTGTCATTCAAGACATGACATATAGTTTCCAAAAGGCATCCTGAATGCTACAGACAATGTTTTACCTCCCAGGATTGTGCCAGAGTTTAAAAAAAAAAAAAAAACACATTCATCAAAAGCAGAGAAAGGCCAGAGCCATAAGTGAATCACTGATTTTGTTACTCATGTACTCTTACACAGATTTTGCTTTTGAGGATGTGCTACAATTAATTTCTCTTTGATGTTGGAAGAACTGATGCATTTGCATCATTATCTGATGCTCTTAATCTGTATTGGATGAGTGGAACAGACAGTATGTGGTATCTTGGGAAAAGAAATTTAGCTAACTATAGTCCAAGAAGGATGTTCATTACGCAGGCTTTCACTGATTCAAATAATTGAAACACTTGCAGCTGTCCTTAAACATTAGGGTGAGAGCTGGGGAGAACGGGGCTTTGCTCTTGCAGTTTTCAGGATTTAAAAAACCTTTTAGTAACAGCTGATCCAACTGTACTGCTTCAATTTTGTTTCATATCTCGTTTTTCAGTGATATTCCTGGCAAAACTCCCACAGAAATTAAAGGACTCTGGCATAAGGTAGGACTAGGGAATCTAGATAATTAATATTTTGGAATAAAAAGAAAACCCTTGTGGATTTCACAAGTAGGTCTGTCCTGCAAGTGTAGAAATGGGGTGACCTTTCTATTGTTGAATGTCCTTTTATAAATCCATGTGTCTCAATAGAAGGGTAAAACTAATTGTCTTTTCACTGGTGGATTGATTCTGTTCCAGGACAGAAAAATCACCTCCAGCAAGCTCAAAGCTATTAAAATTTCCTGGGTCATGCAAATGGTGAATTCTGACTTTCTTTTCAAGAAAGTTTTGCAGCTCTTGTTCTACTGTGTGAGTCAGTACCACTTTAGCCCCTTTTTTTCAGGTCACTAATTTAATGCCAGTGCCTTTGAGAATTGTTTAGCTGCATCATGTGTTTTGTGCCTCCTATTCCAAAATTAGTTTCTTGATTTCTTCTCTGTGGGCTGCTGTCCCTGCTGGTACTGCCTTAAAGTAAAAGCAGTGGCTTACCTAGTTTATCCCTTGGGTCTGCTTAGCTTCATTCCATGCTTCGGTGGTGTTGGGACAATAAGGAATGGCAGGGTAGGGGACAAAGGGCCCTGATTTGTGTGTAAATGTAATGAGAATAACCCAGCTGCCACATGCTGAAGACCCACTTCCCATCTCTAGCCTGAGTCTTTCACCTCACTCTTCAGTTTTAAAACTTCGATCATAGCATGAACTCAAGACTGATGCCACAGCGTCCATGGCCACCTTCACATCCCCGGTGCTATCTCTGCCCTACCAGAAGAAAACTATGCCAGTAAAAGAGACTTAGGCACCAGCAACAATTTTGGGGGGAGGAACAGGTCATCTTGGCAGCTTTATCTTTCACAATTACTATGACAATACTCAAGTCCAAAAGCTGTCATGAGTTGCCTCAGTTTATGGCACCCCTGTAGCTGGATGTGTCTTCCTAATGATTGGCAAATTATTCTTAGACTAGTTTATTGTGAGATGCAGTTATTAGATACTTTCTAAATTATTTTTAAAAGAACCTAAATAGTGCTGAAAGTGGTGAGTGGGAGCTGTCAAGGAAACAACTTGCTAATGGAAGCACAGCATAATTAACTGCCTTATTTAAATCACTTGCTTTTGGAAAGAGCTGATAAATAAGAGACAGCAGCAGCAGAGGGTCTTTGCAACTGTACTGAGTGATCCAATGTTTAATAAGTGACCTTCTTACAGAGAAGTTAGCTTTCAAACAGAAACAAGGATAGTGGTCATTTGAAGGATCATAAGGTCAGATTGTCTACACACTTTATTAAGCTTTGTCTGTTTTGTCTTTCTGTGCTTTTTAGTTAGCAGTGATGTGCTTTCAGTATCCCCCCTGACCCCTGGATATGCTGAACAAGGTCGGGAGCACAGGCAGCATTTCAGAGAAGCAGTCTTGTTGCTAAAAATGCAAATGCCAAATCCTTTCCTGTCATTTGTTGTCTCAAGAGCATACAGCCATGTCACAGTCATCCTGGATCTCCATGCAGCCACACCATGGTGATCACTGGAATAACAATGAATGAGTATGAATCAGGAACATCTAATAGCCCTTATAAGTTTGCCTTTAGGGCTTTGTTTTCTAAGCTGGAAGCTGGAATGAGCCTGCCATGCTAGATGTAGCACTCTGCAAAAATAATACTGCTGAACCAGAAGCTGAGCTCACAAGTGTGACAATTTTGGATTTAGTTCTTGGTGGGACATTAGGGTCTATTAGTATTATTTAAATGGCAGCAGTAGCCAAATGCTGTACAGACATGGGAGGAGAGGCAGTCATTGCCCTGAGGAACACATAAACAACGAAGTAAGGAGAAATAAAGACAGCATGGAAGCAGATGCGTGACACTTAGCTATGGATTGTTTCATTGAAAATGCTTCAATTTGCTGGATGGAAAATAATCTGTCTGTTAGACCTGCTGTTAGCTGGTTAATTCCATGTAAGTGCCATGGCTATGGTTATTAGGGAGTGAATTTTAATTGTACAAAGGCAGTAGCTATGGTATTTCAGTTACAGAGTCAGGAATCATGACTTAGGA
This sequence comes from Buphagus erythrorhynchus, assembly GCA_013400855.1. Lineage (NCBI taxonomy): Eukaryota > Metazoa > Chordata > Aves > Passeriformes > Sturnidae > Buphagus > Buphagus erythrorhynchus. Next base: position 84,621 of record VZTT01010291.1, on the reverse strand, counting down.
AGTCTCTAGTCCAAATTCGTGCTGAAAGCAAGGCCAACACTGGGTGCAGATCAGGTTGCTCACAGCTTAATCCAGTCTTGTTTGTAGACTTCCAAGGATGGAGATCTCGCAGTCTCTTTGGGCAAACTGTTACATTCTTAGTTGACTCATCATGGACTTATTTTGTATATATCTAGTCTGAGTCTTCCCTTTTGGATTTTATGACCATTGTCTGTTATTCTTCCACCATGCTCATCAGTGCAGTACCTTGCACTGTCAGGAACCACTAAAGGCACTGGAAGGTTGTTACTAGATCCCCCCAAAGTCTTCTCTTTTCCACGTTAAACAAGTCCAGTTCAATCAGCCTCTCCTCATCGGGCAGGTGCTTCAGACCTCAGCCATCCTGGCTGCCCTCTTCTGGAGTCACTCAAGGGCCAGCTAAAGAGGAGTAATCACAGTCTGGTTCCTGGCTGTGTTCTGTTCTGCACCCCAGAGTGCTGTAAGCCTTCAGTACCTGCAGGGCACAGCACTATCTCAGGTACAAATTACTGTTCTCCTGGACCCCTAGATTCTTTTCAGATCCTTTTCAGACAGACTCTCAACCAGTCAGTCACCAGTCTGTACCAACACACAGGTCAGTCCATCCAGGTACAGTATTTTGCATTTATCATCACTGAATTTCTTTTCAGTCCATTCCACCAGTCTGTCTGGGTTCCTCTGAATAGCACCTGTGCCTCCAAGTGTATTGGTCAACCATCTGTTCTGGTCATCTGCAGTCTTGATCAGTGGCCATTCTTTCTGCTTCTCAGGACATTGATAAATAATATTGAAGAGGACATCTGAAATTAAACATTAAACGCTAGTTCTCAAGCCTGATAATCCAGTCATTTTTTCACTTTTCTAGTAGTCCAATTATCTAACATCACAATTTTGATAGAGAAATTCTCTGGGAGACTGAAACAAAAGCCTTGCTAAAATGCAAGTGACATCCACTGATCTCTTCCCACAAGAAGGCAATCAGTTTGATTAGTCTATGCTCAATTAAATAACATGTTCTAAATTGCATGTCCTTTGACTAGAAATATATTCTTAAGAAGAACATTCTATGATTTTCCCAGGGATCAAAGTGAGGGCCTAACTGATCAACCACCCTGTAGTTTCACAGGTAGTGTCACTTGTCCTTTCTGAAGATGGATGCCACATTTGCCTTTCTCCAGTCACCAGGGACCTCCTCTGATCTCCATCACCTTTCAAAGATGATAGAGAGTGGCCTCAAAATTACATCAGTCAGCTCTCTCAATAACCTTCAGTACAACCCATGAGGGACTGGAGGAGGAGGCTAGGTCAGGAAAACCATTCAGGGACATGGAGGAAAATACTGAGACATTGCTGGCAGAGTGGGAGCTTCAGACAAAGTTTATTAGAGAAGCCCTCCCTTCACAAACAGAAGCCACAAGGTACAGAAGGGACTCCCTTACTTTCTAAATTCTCTCTGAGAGAGGAGCCGAGGTACAACTAGATACAATCTTAGCCCCAGACTTAGTCAGTGGTTTATATCTAAAGAGTTACACAGGTGTATTTGAGCTTTTATACAAATTTGTCCTGCAGAATTAAGGACAGCAAACCAGATATATTTATATAAATAAAATTACTTATTTATTTAAATTTATTGCAATAATGATTAGGGGGGAAAAAAGCTTAATCAGAATTATTTACCGCACAGTATGGATCACTATTAGTACTGATTTAGTGCACTGTTTTTGAAGAAATTATATTAAACAAATTACGTTCAAGGTAGCAGAATAATTGTCAAGCAGAGATTGATGTTACTCTACCCACACCAACAACTGGGAATATCTCTTTTGTTCAGCCTCAAGGAATAACCTTGAGAAGTGTCCCCACTGAAGGGAAGGTATAGGAAGGTACCTTAGCGAGGTATGCTAGAAATCTTTGCTGTGCAAAAGTGACACTGGCCTTTTATAGTATAAAGTGATTGACTTTAATATGCATTCAAAATAGGCATTTTTTTGGATTATGTGTTCTCGGGCTTACTCAGCAAAATATACTTTCTGCTGAAAAATGTGTTGGCAGCTTTTTAGTTTCTTCTCTTCAACAATTCTGACCCTCACTTCCAAATCAGGACCTGCAAATCCTTGCTGCTCCCAGCCTCAGTCAGGGAGCCTCAGTCTTGCATGTCCTTGTGGTGGGGGTGAGAATTTGGTCAAGCTGGTCTCAGCATTCTTCAGCACTAAGAACAGCAGTGTTATCCTTGCTCAGTGTTATCACTGATCAGCAGCCTGTCTTTGCTCCAGTGAACAGCAAACTCTCCTTGCTCAGCTCCTCACTGGCAAACTTATAAACCTGCTTAGGCTGAGAGCCTTGCTTCAGATGTCTGTGAGAGAAGTGATGTGAAGGTTAATGATAATGTAAAATTGGGGCATGGATGGATATTTCTTTTAGTCTTTGCTAGTGTGCCATTTTCATTTAATTGAGAATCTTATCTATTCTTGGGTTCTTATGAATTAAAGCTGCACCTTAGATTTTAGTTTTATTCTCCAGTGTGAAAGAGCAGGGATCAAGCTGAATTCCTGCTGGTGAGTGACTCTAGGTACTACATCTTGCCGAAGCAGGATCCCATTGCCACCTCACAGTCTATGTGCATTCTGTCTGCTTTACTTTTATTACTAGGCCATCTCAGATGATTCAAATATTTACCCTTTTATCCTTTTTAATGCAGGATTTGTCTTCAATTCTCGCGCTCTTCCTCTCGCTGTCCACTACGACTCTGNNNGTCCCCCCCCCCCCCCCGTCCCAGTGAGTTGCATGTTTTGCTTCTGTTCTGCTGGTCTGTGAATTCATTGTTTGCAGGCTGGCAAGGCACCAGTTTTGGGATGACAGATGGAGCAGACTGCAAACCAGGCAGTTGCCTCCTAGCCTGAATGATATTTTAATAAGCACAGAGAGGTGACAGAAAGAGACGCTTCTCACTGGAATGACTGGCAGTTTTGTTTCCAGCCTGAAAGCACTAATAGATAATTTTTGGCCTCCATCCAAAAAAAAAAAAAAATTCACAGAAAATAGAAGCAGAAAATCCTATTGACCCATAACTTTTTTAGGGGTCAAAGAAGTTTTTATGTCTGTTACCCATTTAAGGAGTTGTTTCCCCATTTTTGGTATTTCAGTTCTCTCTCAGGAAGTGCACACTTTAGGAGACTTTCCTTTTAATTACCATTTTGTTTTCCTTCTATTTTTTATTATTTCAGTAATTTTCTCCATTGTCTTTCTTCCCTAAACATTCTTTCTTCTTCATATTTCTTTATACTTTTCACAGATTCATGTTGGAACAATGGGATCTAACAACTTACTTGGCTTCCAGCTTCCACATCCTGTGAAACAGCTACTGCACTGCAAGGCAATGGCATCTGCATGGGAATCTCTAGAGCATATGTCCTCTTCTCCCTGCCCTTCAGCTATGTCTCACTTGTATAATACAGGGTTTGTGTAGGACTTTGTTTCATCCTTGGTCTTACAAATAAAAAAAGGCACAACAAAAGGGAGCTCTGGCAAATCCCCAGCAGTCTCTGAGATCCCTCTGCAGTGTGAGCAACATGGTGTTTTGCAGACAAGCTGTAGGATAGTCAGGCTTTCAAAGGCAAAGATTCTTTTTCTTTCCAGGAGTACAGGTTTTAAAATGTCCACCTCTCACTAGGAAAGTATAAAAGTGGTGCTGGGATCTGAATGAACTACAGTGTGATCTCATACACTGCTCAGAGAATACACTGGAAATTTCTCAATATTTGGACATATATCTTCATGTTTATTTAGCAATATTCAGGTCTGAATTTCAACTGGTGTGTGTGAGGGGTAAATCAATGCTATTCCTGCTAAAATATGCTTCTTTTTTCTTCCAGATACAATGATGACACTGAACATTCCAATCATCTTTGGCCTCCTTTGCTGCATGATTTTTCTTCCTACAGATGGCTTCCCAGCAGACAGCAGTACTGAATTTCGCTCTGCTTTCTCTGTGGCCAGAACCAGCAGCATGGAAGGGAGCTCTGAGATGGTGATTACCTTTGACAAAGTGTATGTGAATATTGGCAATGATTTTGACCCCAAGACTGGATTGTTCCGCTGCCGGATCCCTGGAGCCTACTACTTCTCCTTCACCGTTGGGAAATACCCAAAGAAAAACTTGTCTGTCATGCTGATGAGGAACAAGAATGAGGTGCAGGTAATTGTGTATGATGAACATCACCGCAAGGAGCGCAAGGTGGCCAGCCAGAGTGCCATGCTGCAGCTTGACTACGGGGACACAGTTTGGCTGCGTTTACATGGAGATCCCAAGTACGCTCTCTACAGCAATGTGGGCCCCTATACAACTTTCAATGGCTACCTGATCTATCCAGACACTTCTGCCTTCTTCCAGAATGCTCTTAGCTCTCAAGAGCTCGGGCCACACCCTCACCCAATTCAGCAGCTTCCCAGAGAGCACAATGAAGTTTCACAGCGACACATGTTGTCTGACCAGCCAAACAGGGTACAAGACCCTCGCTCTGCGTTCTCTGTTGCCCGCACACAAAGTCTTCTGGGGACAGATGAGAAGCAAACCCAGCACGAGCCAATCACATTTGATACAGAGTTTGTGAATATTGGAAAAGATTTCAATTCCTCCACTGGCATCTTCACGTGCCGTATACCTGGTGCATACTATTTCTCCTTCACCATTGGCAAAATGCCCTTTAAGACTATGTCAGTGAAACTGATGAAGAACCACAATGAGGTGCAGGCCATGATCTATGATGACAACCACTCCAAGAGGCGGGAGATGCAGAGCCAGAGCATCATGCTGCCTCTGCAATATGGGGACACTGTTTGGCTCTACAGCCACCAGCATGATGGCTATGGTGCCTACAGCAACCACGGCAAGTACATCACCTTCACAGGCTTCCTCATCTATTCAGAGGCTCAGCCAAAGTGGCTTCCAGGTGCCAGCTCCCCTCAAGGGTCAAACAATTAAATGCAGATGTGAAAGGAGCATAAGAAGAACCAAGGTGCCACGAACTTGGGTATAGCTTCTCTGAATCTCATCCTCTACTTCAAGCATGCTGTCATGTGTCCAGTGCTTTCCTTATGCTGCACGCTTGTGCCCTGTCTGCAGGGCCACTGCTGTGTGTGCCATTCATCCGTAGAGAGGCCTTCCAGGTTGTAGCTGTGTGTCCCGTGTTGGTGTTTGATTTAACATAAAGCATGAGGTAGTTTGGGGGCAGGGGTGGGGCAGTGTAGTGAGATGCTGAGGATCAGAGAACTACTGCAGTCATGTTACTGCAGATCTCCAGCATCCAGAGAGCAAAGGGCGTGGTGACTTTCCTTGTTTATCCGGGGAGGGAATAAATGTAATGAAAATGAATGTAATAAAAATACAAAATATGTGAATGTTCTCAGTTTGGAATTTATGCTACTTTGTGAGACTTGTGTGCTTGTCACTGCCTGAGGTACCAGCTCAGGTGAGAGAGAAGCATGGTAATTGTGTGAGCTGAGGATGTGTTACTGAGCCAGTCTGTCTGTGTACACTCTTTTTAATCATGTGTGTGTGTGAAGGGTTGGTACCTCTTATGATTTTATTGCAAGTTTCACAGTGGTTTGTGCTTTTCTTTATCTGATGTAGATGAAGTCAATAAGCTGTGGTTGAGAATCTCAGCTTCCATTTAATGTAAAGAATACATTTAGAAACAAACAAAAGAACAGGCTTCTTGTAGTGAAAGATAAGGGCTCAAACCTGGGAATGGACCATGCTCTGAAAGCCTAGAAGCAAGGTAAATAAGAAGAACAAGAAATGTATTTTTAAATCTCTGAAGATCTGGATCTGGAGCAGGCTCATAATGCTGAGTGTGAGTAGTACCACGGCACACAGTGGCACTGCTGACTGCAGGGGTGTTTCCTTCCCCAGAAATGAGCCCCTTGAACACAAGGGTGCTGCTAACCCCCCATGTGCTGCACTGATAGCCTCCTGCAGGCGGGGTCAAAGGAGCCACCAGGTGGTGTTTTCAGCATCCATGTTCCATGTTTGTACATGCCGAGTTCCACCGAGAGTCTGCCCTGCGGAGAGGCTGCCATGGCTGCAGAGGACGCTGCTGTGTTCCTACAGTCCGACAAACGGACGGACGGGGTCCCGGCAGGATCCGCTGAGGAGGTGGTGGGAGCACAGGAGGCTTCATCATAGCACCACTGGTGCTGTTTCTGTTGAGCTAAACCCTGGTTTGTATCCCAAAAATACATAAACTGCAAAAGGGCATCATGTTAAGCATGTACAAAGCTTCATGGCATCACTTCAGTGTACTTTACGATCTGTTCAACAGGCAGCAATGCTCTAAAACTGCTCCTAACAAAATCCTGAGTTTAAAGCAGTGTGTTGGCATCTGAGTCACAAGCCAACTCACTGAGCCTTTCTCCATACATTCATATGGCTCAGGCTATACATTCTCCAGCAAGACAGGATTTTCTTGCACTTGTGCCATCTCAGCTCAGCTTTTTGATGATACTCTGCTCAAACTGGACTTGAATGCAGCCACTTACTGCCTCTATCACCCCATGCATGTCCCAGACATTAAAGACTGGGGGCATATTTGGCAAAAGGGTGAGGGGTAAAGATTGGAAGTATGTAAAAAAACAGCATAAGAATAATAGAACATTAGGTGAGACAAGAAGTTTTACTTCAAATAAAATTCTAATTTTAATTCCTATATCCTTTGGGGTGAAAAACAAAGGAAGAAGCAAACAAAAAGGACCCCAAAACACAAACCAAAATGAAACAAACATACAAAATCAAAAATCCAGCAACAACCAACGTGCTTTAAATGTCTCGTGTCATAACCCTAAGCTGACCTCTAAAACCATTGTCTGTGGCATCTTGCTTCCAGACTTCTTGTTCCTGCCTCACCATTTCTCCTCTCCATCTGTTGGGCTACAATGGCTTGGAATAAGATTAACTAGGTCAGAAGCTAGCACTTCCCACTTTGAAGGTCACACTTGCCTCTTTTGTTGAACATGGAAAAATTATAATGATGAAAGGGAATTATGGATCCCATCGTCTAAGCACATGCCATGAATGTTCAAAATTGATATACCTATAGTGGCAGTAGGAAATCTGGTAGAAACAACAAGAACCAGAACCAAAACCCTCCTGAAGAGATAATTACATTTATTTAATTCCACACCACAGAGTTAATGACAGACAACTGTTAATGATGTCTTTCTATAAAATAATTATATTTCTGATTTTGAGGATAGAGACTATGTATTTATTATGTTTTTGGCTTGTAAAATGCCATGGCTGTAGGGGAAAAAAAACATTTATAGAAGAGAGGCAAAATTTGCTGAAGAAATAACTAGGTCAGGATCCTTCAGAATTTAAATGAGTTTCAGGAAGTATATTCCAAAATGATAACTGAAACAAAGCTCTGTATATGTGTAAATATATGCAAATACTAGAAAGCTTCATGGAATACATACATTTTCAGGTTGCTTTTTAAAGAAAAATGAATACATGGGATGGGAAATTGCTGTTGACACATAAAATATGATGCCGCATAAGGAGAAAAATTAAATTAAATATGTGACCTATATCATGAAACACAACAAAACCTGCTTAGCTGCTACTGGAGAGGATAAAAGATCTTGTATTTGTCTGAAACCACAGGGAGAATATAAGGAGAGTGAACTGAATTATCTGAAATGAAGTCAGCTGTGACACCAGCATAATATCCTGGAAAAATACTTCCAAGCCATCTCTCCTAAGTATCAGTGATCAAGATAGATAAGACATCTAAATAGCACTGCCCCCTTCAGCACAGCCTTCTGAGCAAAAGAATTAGGAAAGGGAGAAATGCACTTTACAGTTTTGTCTTTTTTTTTCATTTCAAACTAAAAGCTTGTGCATAAAGCCTGAGAGGGTTGCCAGCACAGTGCAGAAAGCAGGACAAAAAGGTGTGGCATATTTACACAAAGTCCTGCACACTGTGGAAAGCATTGAAAATAACCAAGGAAGCAGCTGAAGCGAGCTGTGCCCTTTCCTATGGTGGGACGCCATAGGTGTCTCTCTTGGTCCTGGCCAGGTTAGAGCGATAGAAATGTTTCAGGGATGCTAAATGTGAAGGCTTCTCCTTCCAAGGCCAGGAAGCCTGGAGGAGAGTGGTATTTGCAGGGCAGAGCCCCTTGCACAGGTCACGAAAGATTTCATCGACCAGCTGAGAGAAAAAGCCAATCCAGGGGGTTTTATCCAGACCCTGCACGGAGCGAACCTGATAGGCGCTGTAAACACTGGTGAAAAGGAGGCGGTCAAACTCTGTCGGAGACAGGGGAGTGTCGGTCAGTGAATAGTAGCTCAGATGCTGCTCAATCTCTGCCGGTGTTTTGGGAACTTCCTCCTCTAAAATCTGCAGCATCCGCCGCGCCGGGCGTAGGGAGGCCAGCTCTTCGTCCCGCAGCCGGATTGTCCCGTTGGCCTGGATATCCAGCCTTCCCCAGAGCATCTGGAAGGGAGGAGCAGCGCTGTCACGGCCAGCCCAGCCCTGCTCCATCGCTCACTTTGGGCTGCAGAGCAAAGCCCTCCGCAGCGCTGCCAAGCCCCGGGCGGGCCCAGCGGCGGCCGCTCCCTCACGGCCCGTGTCCCCGCTCCGTGTCCTTCTCCGCCAGCCCCACACCCCGTTTCTGACCAGCCCCACATCTCGTGGGACCCCGGCAGCTCTTCCTCCCTCCCTGCCGTCCCCCCTCGTCCCGCCTGCAGCATCTCCCCGGTGCGGGACAGTCGCCAATCCCGGCGGGATGGTCCCTTGTCCCTTGTCCCACCGCGGACACCCGCGGGGTGGCACGGCGTGGGGCAGAGCCCCCTCGGGCCGCAGCCCGCAGTGGGAGCAGCACAAATGCCATTAGGCACCGCCGGGGCTCCTGAAATCCATCAGGGCTGAGAACAAACAGAACGGGTGAGTTTTTACGTGCGGGCAGGTGCGAGCGTGGGCACTAACAGTGCCTCGGCCCAGGGCCCCCAGTGCTCAGGAGACCTCTAACATGATGCCAGCGTCCTCTGGGCCGCGCCGGGCTGTGCTGGTGCCGCTGTGAGGGTGTTCATCTGCAAGACATCAGACAGAGCTTGCTAGAACAAGACCTTCCTGCTCACTGCTTTTGCCATTTGATTGTCAATAACGTCTTCAACATTCCTGAGCTACCACTCAGCTTGCCAAAGATGACAGATGCCGACCACGGGATTTTGATAAGCAAAACAAGCTTTTTAAGAGAAGCAGCAGTGGTTCAGGCGAGGTTTTGGATATCACAGCCCTTAGTCCTGCCAACAGAGCTACAGCTCTGTTTTACAGCAGCAAAGGCACTGCTTTGACAGGCAGCAAGGAAGCCTCTCACACTGAGAATGGGTTTTGGTTGCTTGGCAGATTTTGCTGGAGAAAGTAATGCTGTCCTTTGAAAGGAGGGTGCTGGCAGGCTCCTCAAGCTGCTGCTAGAAACATAAACTCACGCTTATCCTGGTTTTCTACTTCTTCCCTAAGCTTCTGCTGCTGGAGGAGTGTGAGGATAAAAGAAGCCTTGTCAGATCCATTATGGCTCATTTGACGTCCAGCTAATTATGTGCTAGGACACATGACATCATGTAATCTGGGAAAAATTGATATGAGGCCAGAGGAATGGCAGTTTTTGAATATCAAAGTTACATTAATCCTAAGAACTGTTCCGTTTTCATTCCTAATACTTACAGGGCTTTAACTGTCTGCATTTATTTTCTTTCTTTTTTTTGTGTGTGTGAAAAAGGAGACACAAGCAGTCTTGGTCCGGGACTGTGAGAGAGAGGCTGCATCCCCTCCCTCCTCTGTGTTATTAGTGTCATGAGGTAGCCAAGACCCTCTTCTACTTCTTACAGACTCATCCTTCAGGTTAAGAAACATGAAATAGAAAAAGGTCATATGAAATAGTAAACTCTGTGATACATTTATGGGATTTTTTTTAATTTTTAAATGGATTAAGCCTTTTTTATATTAAAACAAGAGAGTGAGGATTTACATTGAATACTCCAGAGTTAAAGTCCGCAGCTGCATATAAAAAGTAGAAAAATTATTTAGCACGATGCATGTGTGATGACTGCCACCAAAATACACTTCCAAATCTCCATTTTTTATTAGACCTTTTCAGGGAGATGTACGAGCTGCCTGGAGAAGTGCACTGCCAGCCTGCAGGCTGCAGAGGTTTGTTTCTCTGCGCAGCTGCAGGCAGCTGTGATCCAAGCCAGCTGTGGCTTTGGAATGTGAGCAGGGATGTCGCTTCTCTTTCCTATTTCTCCACAGATGTACCAGCAAGGCTTTTAGCTCAGGTGAAAGCATTATATCATCTGAAAATTTCTTTGCTGGTCTTGTCTCTAGTAACTGATTCTCTAGGTTCAGAGATGCCTCTCCTGAGAGATGTCTAACTGGCTGCTAGGTCAGTGCATTTGTTGAATAGATGCCAAACTGCTGTTATCAGTAACTGCTTCATAAATATACACAGTGGTAGGTTTTTGAGTAGAGAAAAATTTAACAAAGCATAACAAATAATGTATTGAAATAATAACATAAATATCCTCTGGGGAAGGGAAAATCCTTACTTATTTTATCAGTCATCAGGGTTGGGTGGGGTTTTGTTTCCCAAAAAGCATATAGAAAATCTACAAATAATATTGCAGAGACTGTTTTTTCAGTGGAGACCAAATAAAATCCTCCCCTTGCCACCAAACACAGCCGCGGGTCTTCAACCTGCAAGTAGGTACCAGTGCCCCCACCAGCAAACCCCACGAGCTGGACTCCAGCTCTCTCCTGTACCAGTGCAGCTGCCTGAGCCCTCGGGCCACATTTGAAGGAGCAGCAAAGCATCACACAAATGGCATTGCACCGAGGTTTGCCAAGCCAAGGAGCCATGTGGCTAACAGATGTTGCCCTTACCTGTCAGCCTCTGGGATGCAGCAAACACACACAGGAGCAGCCAGGAGCTGAGCTGTGCCTGGGCCATGGCAGCACTGCCGGAGCAGTGCCGCCCGCTCCGTGCCCGAAGCCACGGCACTTCACTGGGGCGTCTTCCTGCGCTGCTTCGGATCCCAGCAGCCTCTCTTGGAATGGATCCATCTTTCTGTGTTTCTGGTCACAGCCCTGGGAAGGGCTTGCAGTTCAGCTTGCTGACCCTGAGGGATATTTTCCATCATATTTTGGAAAGTTGGAAAACTTTGTTGTGATGTTTTTGGCAGAATTGTTTAAGCTTCCTTTTCAAAGACTGACTTTCCGCTGCAATGATTATAGGAAGTTGTTAGCTGCAAGAAATTCCACTACATATGTTTGCCTCTCAAGAAGGGAGGACCCCCCTAGTCCCTTCCATCTCTGCACAGTGCCTCTGTCACATACTGCGACACTTCTGCTCACCTTCTTGGCTTCATTTCAGTTTTCCTTTTTCCTGGGTTCAAAAACCTGAAAACAATCCTGGAATGTTAGAAAGAGATAAAGCTAGCAGACTGCACATTCATGGAAGGGCAGTAGCAGCCAAAACATACAAGCAGGCAGAAGAAATGTCAGTGGTTCAGTTCTGTATCAAACTCCCTGGAGGGAGAACTCAGCACTGTCACCTAAAAAACGCTAAGTATCAAAGCGGCTCAGGCTTTAGCACCTCATCATCCTCTCCTGTGAGTGGACTTCTGGGTTACAACGAGCACAGTCTGCCTTAGATGTTCTAAATTACATCGACAAAACGTCAATTGATTCACTTTACAGCAGGTTATCTGTTCTCTACGCACCTTTACACATTTATTAGTGCCAAGTCACCAGTCAAACTGTTCTGTAATTCTACTCTGTATGGCATAGTATGTGATGCCAAGGTTATACAAATATGCAGTAATACGTATAAATAAGGACTAATACCATCTCCCTCAGAGTAAAGGGAGAAAGAAGTCTACCTAGAAAAGAGAGAAGGTAAAGCTGAAATGCATCCCTTGCTCAGCAAAGTAAGGAACATCAGTCAGGACATACTGTCACCAGATAGTGTACCAAGGGCTGGGATGATGTCCTGGTTGGTAAGTTGTCTGTGTGCAAAGGACCAAATCTTCTGAAACTTTCAGGATCTGCAGCTGTACCTGGCAATACCTGGACACACACCAGCCAGGAGAAGCAGCACATAATGCAAGAGTCACAGAGGGGCCCACAATATCCAGAGCCACTCTTCCCTTCATTTTGGATTCAAAACAAGACCTGTGTTTCTGTCACAGCCTTAGGTATCTTCAAGTCACGCTGCACTGCTTTTGTTTTTCATTATTTTCTAATGTTTACTCTTCAGTTGCATCCCTTTCTTCTTTTATTAAACTGAATCACAAGCTACCCAAGAGGCAGACACTTATGGTCCATCTGTGCAGTGAGACTGATGTGCCTTCTGCTTTGTGCCAGAGTCCCTTTTATGTCACAGTGTACGCATGATTTTGTCTAGAAGCCACTACGGAAAAAACCCTGTTTTGTGGGCCATGAAACAGCCTCCCTTTAACTTGCAGCACATGACATGAAGAGGATTGCCCAACAGGATTTTGGCCAACATCTGTGAGAGCTGTACATGATTTTGTCAACGGGAGAATTTCCTAGGAACAGCTTGCAGCTAAGTGCCTAGAGGAGGACAGCCACGTTGGTGGGAGGGAGAAGAGAGGAGGCTTGGGGGCTGTGCTCAGATGACTGACACAGTGGTAGATGAGGGACAAGCATCAGTGTGGATGCTGCCTTGAGCTAGGGGAATTTTGTAGAATTACCTCACTATCCCACAAAGAAAGACAATTTCAGAGTGATAAACATATTCCTAGTTGTCTGTACAGCAGCAATACTTGCACAGAAACAAGGCTGAGTTTCTGACAGCTGCACAAGGTCCCTGCATGTATGACTGCAATGTTAGGCAGTGCACCTGCTCCTCCTGAAGGATTTTGTCCTTGCCAGGTACTCACAGCTGAGCACAGCCCTACCACTCTGCACTCCCCTGGCCATACCGTCTGTTGTTGGAGCAGTTTCAAAATGTCACAAGCCAGGTTTATGCAGGGACACCTTGATTGGCTTCTTCTTTTTCTCCATGACCTCCTGAAGCAGGAACATGGGAAATGAGAACAAGAGAAGAGAGATCAAAAACTGCAGCAACTGGTTGGATGCTGATTGAGGCACAAGGTGTGGCACCAGAAGAGCCTCTTTAGGAGGGAAGTTTCTTTGAAGTAGGACTTCAGGGAGATAGCATATTCACAAAAGGGAAATTCTGCTTATAGAATTGAAGAAATCATTTTCGATCATCTCATCCAGAACTTGGGGAGATTACTCCCCAGCCTGGGGCTGTCTGGCAGATGCTCAGGGAAGGAAGAAGACTGAAGAAAGAGAGGAAGGAAGACATATGTGGCTCCCAGAAAAGGCGATGTTTGAGTTACTGAAGTGGAAGAAGTAAGAAAACCTTGAGGGAAGCAGGAGTGAAGCATTGACTGTAACCAGACAGGACCTCTGTAATACTGGTATTTTCCAGGTGTGGTGCTGCCAGTCCTTACGAAGATGCTTTCCTTGTCTTTTTGTTTCAGTTTGTGAGCAGCATCTGCTGCTTGAAGGAGTAATGAGCTGTGTAAAAGTGACAGGGAGGGCACCGTCCCACTGCACCTACTGCACATGAAGTGGGTGAACACCCTGACGCTGTCAATAGCCACATCCTCAGGGAGGACAGTCTGCTTGCCTGGCTGTAGGGAGAAATGCCAGAGTTCTGGAAAACACCAGCAAAACCTACTCAGCTGGAGAAGCTCAACATGGTGACTGTGAGTCATTGCCTAAAGTCTGTTGTCCCTTCAGTATCAGAAAATCTCTCTTCTATATAGTGTGTCCATAAGTCAGCTACACCTGACTTACATCTCATCCTACATCTTCCTGCAGTTGGGGAATCCAACCCAGGCAAACAAACCCCGCAGAAGCTGGCAGTACGCAGCAGGCAGGGACAGAGGGTTTGGAAGACAGCTTGGCCAAATTGACCACAGCCTTGTCCAGCACGGAGCAAGTGTCCACAAGGAATCCAGAGTGAGCAGGCTCCACGAGCAAAATGGCCTCTGGAGCTCAGGAGCAGTGAAGCCAGCAGAGTGCACAAGTATTCTGTGAGGCTGTGCAACCTCTTGTGCCCTGGGATAATGAGCCTAGGTGAGTAAATTGCAGCCTTCCTGATCTCCCAGGCTTCAGTAATAAGAAGAGATTCAGGTCCACTTGCAACTATTCCACATATTAAAGACCTGCTGGAGCCAATGCCTGTTCCCACAGGGCTGGCTACTTTTCCAGTACACACATTCTTGAGCAAACCTTGCATATTGTCTAACTTGACAGGCATCATGTCTGATGTTTCTTGATGTTGATCAAATTTTCCCTCTGCACAAACATTAATTTTAAAAGGCAAATTTTCTAGTGTTCCTACTACCATTAGTCTGACTTACTGTACTGGGAAATATATACTTTTTATAATATATAGACCATAAGTCTTGCTGTAGTGTCTCAAGCAACCTGGGATGACGGAGAACATGGAGAGGAAATGTGATTTATAAAGAATTTTCACGGTGATAGAAGTGGCACCAGGAACTTTCCTGTCTTGCACAATAGGCATCAGCATGCTATGAGAGCCACTGCAAAGAAAACAACCAGCTGTGGAACATCTTGCAGGAGGAACTAAAAGTTAATTTCCTATTTAATCTGCTCGACTGAAGACAGATCCAACATAAAGCTATGAATTGCATAAAACCCCAAACTTCTGCTGATCTGTGTTTACTTCTCCTTCCTATTACAGCTGTGACTTTTAAGGTGAGTGGCAAATGCTATTTATTTTAACCAGAGAACACTGTTGAGTCACATTCCAAACACTGCTGGCCACAGCAGCTGAAACAAAATTTTAAAAATGTGTTTAAAATAAAAAATTAACCAGCCCATGCTTACATGTCTGGGGTAGAAACAAATATGAAACCCAATTCTTAGAATACAATTCAGTCTTTATGCTTGAAAAGAGATCACATTCTAGTCACAGTGAGTAGGTTTTTATTCCTAATTGAATTTACTATTGCTGTATCTCTTCCTCCATCCCATACCCTAACCTCCCTCAAACCCCTATTTTATTTAGTGCTTTTACAATTTAAAAGCTTAAGTATCGATTCAGGGAATCTCTACAAACCGCTTGAGAATTATTTTATGAAATCTCTTATACAACAGTTTTCAGATCTTAATGAAGTCAGTCAGCTTTCTGATGCAGAAGAGCATTATGCATTTTCTGGACCAAGGACAAGGGACATTATTAACTGATGACTGCTGTAATGTAATCCCATTCAAACAGGTGGTGGGTGGACTGCAACTACAGCACTCTTCCTGCTTTTTTGAAAAAAAAGGATTTTCAACAATAGCACTCTTCCAGCTTTTTTGAAAAAAAAAAGATTTTCAACAATAGCAAAGAAAGTGGTAATGCTATTGTATCATAGAGCTCAAAATAATTGGAATACTGACAAAAAGACATACTCTTGTCTATGAGACAAGGGAGGGGCGTATTTTTGGCTGCAGGAAAAAAACAGCACACTCTGAAGATGCTGGAGAAAATAAAGACTGCTTGGTTGTGAAGAAAAATCCAGACTGAGGGAGCATCACATCAGAAGTTATCTGCAACTCCTTCTGTTGGGAGAAAAGGCACTGATCTAATTCCCATGGAAACAATAGAGATTTCCATAATTGTTTTGGTCTGGACCCACACACATTTGTGTTGTGATAGGAAGTGTATTAGAACCATTTACACAGGCTTTGCCTTTTTGCCATATTATTACCATCTTCCCAACTCATCCTGGAGCTAAGAAACTGCTGTCCCATTGCTCAAACTCCACAGCTGCTTTGGTGCAGTCTCTAGGGAGTGCTCAGGTTCTGCTTTTTACCTGCGGGGACTGCTGGCAGTAGTAGTGTTCAGGAAACACTAGGCCACAGGCAATGCTGGCACCCTGTTCAATTTGCAAACCAAAAAGACAAATCCCCCGTTTTACAATTCAAAGCACCAGATAAACATCTACCAGTTGGGTCATAAGGATTGTAAATTAGTATTCCCAAGCCTTGTGCTTTTCATCTACTTTGAAAACATTATTCACGAGGTCACAACAGGCAAGTATCTCACATCAATTTTTATTATTATAAATACTCTATTAGAACAGAAAGGATGGTGCTGCACATCCACTTCCTTCTGCTGCTATTTGGCATCTTCTTTCTTTGCTCCTGCTTCTATTTTCAGGGGTTCTGGAGCTGGACGATAGGCAGGAAATGCCTCCCACGGGCTATTCAGATCGAACTTCCGAAATTCCTGAGCTAGCTCCACAGGCTCTGCCACCACCCGTTTGACTTCATCATCATACCGCACCTGGAACAGCACAAAGGACACAGGCCAGTCATTTTCACCCTGCTCCTGCAGCATGATTGCTGTGCACAGTGACCCAGTAATGACACAGACCACCCTCTGTGCAGACAACTCCTTCTTACCCATGGAAAAACCACAGGCCCACAGGCCTCTGCCACAGCTTCAGTTCTCCTCATTACTAAACAAGAGCTCTCCAGATGCTACTGAGATCTCTGGAGTATCCAAGAAAACCCTCCTCTTTGCTTTGGTACCATGCCCCTCAGGTGTCATGACTAAGCACTCAGAATTAGGAGCACCCACCCTAACAGTCTGCATGAAGTTCACATGCAATAACACATTTAATTTGTCATTTGACAAAGGAATATCTCCTGAGTCACTGAAATAAGATGGCCCATCCTGGGCCTGCATGGCTGAGGACTACACTCATCAATCTTTATAATACTGCATTTGTGTGGTTTTAGTTGTTCTAATTTTTAGCATAACACTCAGAACAAGGAGAGAAAAAGAAGACAACCAGGATGGAATACAGGTGAGTACCAGACACATCTGATTGGCTTGCTTTATCCTCACTGTTCCAGTCCAGATCTCTGAATCCCAGGAGATGCTGCCTTATCCTTGCTTGCAGGATTTTGTTATTTCTACACTTCTTAAAAGAGTCTCTTTTTTGCAGAATTTCACTGTCTCCTTCTGAGACTCAACTCAGTCTTAACACTGCACCAAATACACCTGCTTCTGCAGGGCAGTCATCTGAAGCTAGACAGATACCAAACACTCTCATTTCACCTGTGCTTGGTATACAGAGGTAAACGATAAAACAGCAAGAGTCAGTTTAATCAGAGTTTTATAATCTGGGCCTACAAACACTCAACAAAGTGAAGTTCCAACTGAATCAAGAATGGTTGAGTCCTTTACCCTTCTAGACATCTCAGTTTTGCAGTGGAAACTTTAATCTTCCAGAAAACATGCTGAAAGCAGAAGCACCTTCTCGGACTGACAAGTATCTTTGGTACACAGCACATAATATTTGCTCAATTTCTCCAGCCTTAGGCTGCTTTATTATGGATGATATTTTGTTTGATAATTCAAATTTCTATGTAGATTTATACAACTCCTCTTGTAAACAACTTGTATACTCCTCTTGTATACAACTCCTCCTGCTTGTAAAGCAGTCACATCTTTGTACTGGAACTCAAAAAAGAGCATTGGAGAGACTTCATAACTTTAGACATGACTGTATCTCCTACCTCCACATAACCAGAGAGTGGGAAGTCCTTCCGGAATGGATGGCCCTCAAACCCATAATCTGTGAGGATCCGCCTTAGATCAGGGTGGTTGGCAAAGAAAACACCATACATGTCCCACACCTAAATGAAAGGGAGCCAAGTTAGTTGAATTGTATTTGAAAAATACCCAAAAACCTGCCATGTGTTATGTCCATAAAATTTAGTTACATGCCTGGCTTTGTACAATGGCAGCAAAACTGATGCAGGAATTCATTCAAAAGCAAATCAAACACCGTTTTATCTCCTACTCTGAAAAGGCAGCCAGGGAAACACTTCTCTCTTTCTTCCTGAGGGCACTGGGGAATCACTTTAATTGGGAAAATACAGTCTCTGTCTGCAAAACTCTGCTCCCAAGCACACCAGCACTCACCTCTCTTTCATACCAGTTTGCTGCCTTGTGCACAGACACTGCTGAGTCCACAGGTGTCAGCTCATCCGTGTATGTCTTCACACGGATCCGGCTGTTGAACCGCAGGGACAAGAGGTTGTACACAATCTGAAGCAGAGGAACAGGCAGCATTTATGGATCTCTTTGCAGTACACCACTGCCTAAGCAAAGCTACACAAGGACTATTCCAAATATTCCTCATGAGCAGGGTCGCATTCAGCACTTCAGAGCTGGCCACTAAGAGACACTCCTATGACTGAGGTCCCAATAGCTTATCACTCTGGTCCTTAGAAGTGTGACAGAAGTCATGAGACTTAGACATCATGACTGATGACGAAGAAGAGAGATACAAACTCTTAAAAGAGAGACAACTGGAGGGATGGAAACACTTGACAAGGGTCTGTCTCAAAGAAAATGGCCATCAATCACTCTTGCAGTTACTATCAGTGGGAGAAAGCTAAGAAAAAATAGTTAATATTCAGCAAGCAAGTTGGATACCAGGGAACATCTCCAACTTCTATGGCGATGAAGTGTAGTACAAAGGCTGTTTATGAGGATTATTATAATCTCTGGAAATACAAACTACAAGCAGACTGAAAAAGAGATCCCAAAAATTTGTAAGGAATTTTAAAGCCTTGTTTGATCCTGCCTTGGTGACTGGAAAAGATGAATAAATTAGGGTCTATATTTCTGTTATCTCTATGTACTACCTTGATTTTTGAAAGAAAAATATTGAATTTAAAAAATACTCCACTTCTTCAGCAACTGGAGGCCTTTGACTTAAAGAATTCTATCTACAACTCTCAAAATTTTTTTCTCACTGCCAGAAACCAAAGAAAGTGGTCAGAGCTGCGACAGCATCCACAGCCATCAGCACTTGTGAAGCCCTCCAAGTACTGCACCTCCGAGCAGTTCCTACCTCAAAGCGGTACTGCCGAGACGGGACATCAACAGCAGTGAGGTCAGCCAAGGATTTGAACTGGGCATTGGTGTGATCACGAAGGAAGGTCAGGACGGGAATGATCCCATCTGGATGGATCAGAAGTTCCAGCTCATTGAAACAGGTCACCTGATGAAAACAGAACAGTGAGAAGGGCATGAGTACAAACACCAACAGGACTGAACGTGATGCTGATTTCAGCAGAACACTCAAACAAAGAGACACAGCAGACACAAAAAGGCATCAGATCCAGGGGCTTAACAACAGCAGTACTTTTCTCGGAATTCTGACCATTTTTCTTCCCCAGAACAACTTCTCCAAACAGGTAACAAAAAAGTGGTGTATTTCACTGGATCCTGTCCTGCCACAGGAACATTTCTTGAACAGCACCTACCTGTACTTGCTGGATATACTTGGGCAGAATCTCAGCCACGTACTCCCCAAAAGCACACAGCTGCTTGTGTTCTACTTCGTTTTTTGGTCTGACAGTAGCTAAGGAGAAAAATAAAGTTTCCGAAATTATGACAGGGAATACAGAAAGCTACAGAAAGAAGTAGTAACGCCCTTTAACCAGTCTAGCTTTCTGTCAAGACTACACTATAGCAACATACTTGTGTTACACAAAAAGTGGAACTAGACACTTTGATAATGAAGTAAATTTGTGTCAGTGCTAAAATTTTGTCGACTCTAAAGAGCAGCACGAATTGTCCAACAAGATGATGGAGAAGTAAATAGCCAGATAAAAAAAAGAGCGCAGCAGAGATGACAGAACAATGTGAACTTAGGAATCACTTATGTCATTCAACCTGGGTCTAGAAAGGGCCTTGTTTTCTGGGTTTGCTGGATGTGCCAACATCTAGGCAAGCCCCTCATAATCAAAACACTCTAGGAACTCACGTTGTTGTGGTGGGTTTTTCCGCTGCTACAACTAAAAGCCTTTAATAGTCCCGGTGATGAGGGGCTCTGAAGCTGTTGCCCAAGCACAGCTTTGCACAGAAAAAGCAGGTTTAGCCCTCCATTTGAGAAAGGATGCAGACAGGAACCCAGAGCAAGCACGGGAACCCACAGCAAGCACGGTTACCAACACAGCCACCTTCCTGCTCAACTGGGGTTTTCGTGTGACCGGAACACCCCTTTCCCGACACGCTCACTACAGCGGTTCCACCGCCCAGGACCGTCCGCGGGGCGGTTCGGTGCCCTTCCGCCGGCTGGCAGCGGCACAACCGCACGCCTCGGGTCCCCTCCGCCCCCCGCCCCCAAACCGGCCCCGCACTTACGGCGAGTGTCCGCGGCGGAGCTCCCCGCCAGCCGGGCCCGTGCCGCCGCCGGTGCCGCGCCAGCTGCGGAGAGAAACGGACACGTCTCACCGACCACCGCCAACCGCCCGGCCCGGCCCGGTCCGGCCCGGCCCGGCCCGGCACAGCCCCGGCAC
>VZTT01010291.1:3225-20906 GCA_013400855.1 Buphagus erythrorhynchus | reverse complement strand
TTGAGGTTTCAGCTACTTTCACATAGTTGCACTGTTAGCTGTGTGCTTATTCAAACAGCCCTGTAGGAACTCTGTGTGACCAGGTGTGCATGCAAGCCCAGACTTCATGAAGTCTTTAAGTATGTTTGCCTAATTATACCTGAACTGTGATCCAGTCATTAGCTGAGCTCAGAAAAATCATAATTTCTTTTAGAGCTCAGCAGTAATGGCGATGCTTGAGGAGTATGGATTATAATTTCAAAGCAGAACATCCAATAATACAGTGTTGCTCCAGAACATCACTCTGATGCTGTGATATGACCAAAATGTTGCTGAATGGAGCACAGTTTCAGATAAATATGAAATTGGGGTTTTAGTTGTTCGTGTTAATTGAATACTTGTAAACATTAAATCCTTACTAAATTTGGTGCCTGGATTTGCAGTTCAGTTATATGCAATGTTTCCTGTGAAGCTAGGTAGGGTTTTGGTACTAGGAAATAATTGAGTTTGAAAATGAATTAGCCGACAGATGTATCTAAGTATTTGTTTTAATGGTGTAGTAGTGGTGCTGGGTCAGTTCTAAACATATTCTATTTTATTACACTTGGAAACCTTTTTTAAACTGTCACAAACAGTAGCACCTACTTGTTTCAGTGCCTAACCTCTTCTACTTATCATACATTTTGCATTGGAATGATTGAAGCGCGACTTAGAATTTCTGTAGAGCACTCCAAGATTGAGTGTTCTTGCCTGGCTAACATTTTGTTTCAATTGCAGGGTGCTGTTTTGTTACATTTTATACCCGTAAAGCTGCACTAGAAGCACAGAATGCTCTGCACAACATGAAGATCCTCCCAGGGGTAAGAGCAGAGCCCTGCTTTCTTCCCAACTCTGTCTTGTTTCTCTGAGCTCCAGCACCACTGAAGCACAAACACATTATGTTGCTCTAAAATAATGTTGTAAAAGACTATTCAAAAGATCAGTGTTATGAGATCTATATAATAGCAGATCTTACGGGAATTTTGGAATATTTAAAAGAATAATAAGGCAATGAAGTGGGTAGGCATGGCTTTTATAATACTCTGAGGAAGAATGATGGCATGTAATTAGGAAAGTCTTTCTTTTTGGAATCTTTGTAGTGTTATATATGCACCTCTCTAGAGGCAATTTGGGCTATAATTTCTTTCTTTCACAATTCTTATGGGATATATTTCATATAGTATGAAGCAAATGTATCTGGGATTAAATAATCTTTTTGCATTTTAGATGCACCATCCTATCCAGATGAAACCAGCTGACAGTGAAAAGAGTAATGGTAAGCTTTACTAAAGTCCCAGTTTGGTGTCATCATTTGTGCTAGTCAGGAAACTTGAGGATTTCCCTTTTGCTTAACAGCTTTTGATGAAGTCTTGAATTGGAGGCCTGTTTTTTTAAAAGAAAAAACGTGTTTTCAACAATAGGTAGTGTGAGTGATGTCTCTCAAATTCCATGACTCAGAGTATCTCCCCTGCTGCTGCTTGTGGTAGAACCATATTGTCAGTTAGGGAAACATCCAGTGAGTTCTTCTTTGTACTGAGGTGGTTTAAATCTTTGTTGGGGACATGGGCAGTGGGATTGAGTGCATCCTCAGCAAGCTTATGGGTGATGTCAAGCTGAGTGCTGTGGTTGATACCCTAGAGGGAAAGGAAGCCATCCAGAGGAGCCTTGATGGGCTGGAGAGGTGGGCCTGTGCTGAACTCATGAAGTTCAGCAAGGCCAAGTCCTGCAAACATGGATGCAGGCTGAGTGATGAGTGGATTGAGAGCAGCCCAGAAAGCCAGTCATATCCTGGACTGCATCTAAAGGAGGGAGTAACAGGCTGAGGGGGTGATTCTCCCTCTCTGCTGTCATGAGACCCCATCTGTTGTACTGCATCCAGCTCTGGCACCCTCAACAGAAGACATGGACTTGCTCAAGCATGTTCAGGGAAGGGCCATCCAGATTATNTCAGGGAAGGGCCATCAAGATAATCAGAGGGATGGAGTCCTCCTCTATGAGGACAGGCTGAGAGAGTTGGGATTGTTCCACCTGGAGAAGTGAAGGCTGCAGGGAGACCTTCTAGCAGCCTTCCAGTATATGAAGGGGGCCTACAAGGACAATGTGGAGGGATTGTTTATCTAGGAGTATAGTGTTAGCACAAGGGATAACAGTATTAAACTGAAAGAGATTTGGATTAGATTTTATGAAGAAATTCTTTACTGTGAGGGTGGGAGGCACTGGCAGAGGAACTAGGTGATCTTTAAGGTCCTTTCCAAACCAAACTATTCTATGATTTTATGAAATCTAGGAATGCTTTTTCAGGTGTTTGTCCAATGTGAAGCAAGACCTGTTGCAGCTAGGCTGGGAGTCGAAAATACTTTTTGTAGCATACAAGAGAGGTTGAGAATTACCAGCAGTTCAGTAGAGAAGAAAAACTGAATATTTCTGCACATTGGCCATTTCAGATGGATTAAGAACTGAGCACCTACCACTGGGTAAATGATCATTTATCCATGCATTTACTTGTGAATTTATGTACATACATACATGCATGTTCAAATATGTATGTATCTGTATTGCTGCAACCTAAGCAAAGAAAGTGTTTCACATCTTGTAGTTTCAGCCTTTCTAGGCTTGGCTGAATTTTATTTTCTTCATTTGCAGTAGCTTGTGTTGCATCGTGGAGAAGATAGTCCTAGTTTGAGAAAGCTTACTTCTTAATATAATTGAAAACAGAAGATGGAATGTATGGGTAACATACAGTAGGAGTAATTCCACCTGCAGATTCCTCAATGGGTATACAGGACGTGTTCCTGTGTAAATATATCTAGAAAGGAGTCATTCTTTTGAAGTATTTTTAGGAGGAGAACAGAATTGGTTCTCTAAACTAAAACTGATCTTGCATTACATACCAACACACATACAAATATCCTGGGAAAATAATGGAAAGTGAAAAAAGTATTCAGTGGAATTTTAGGATGGTAATTCTAAGGCTGTTATTTAACTCTGAGTGTTAATAAAAAGTGAAGGTGACAACAATAAATAAGAAAGCATTAGTTATGAAAGTATTTGAGGTTGCCACCCAGAAAAGGGATTCTGGATCTCTTGAACTAGAATGGACTGCTGAAAGGATTTGAAAGCAGCTTTCTGCTCTAAGACCAGAAAATGAATTGGGTACAACATTAAGATTTAACGGCCAGTTAAAGTTATGTCTGCTGGAATAGTTTGGAGTCTTTCTTTCCACCATCATAGAAGATTCAGTAAAAAAGTTGATTTCCCCTCACTATAGCACTGAATAGGAGAAGACTTTATTGAAGCTTCAAAATGTGCTAAAGCCTTCTTTATACTATATTTTATATAGTGGTGAATGTTGTATACCTAAACTGTTATATATTTTCAAGTGATATTCTGAATAATTCACTTCATCCTTTAAAAGAAAGTGTTTCAGAGATGATTAGCATTCTTAAGTAAGTAAATTGAGAGTATAAAATTCTGCTCTGAATTAAAATTTACCCTACTCACTCAAGTGACCTTTAGCTGACATTAGTAACAACTAACTGAGAAGATAAGAGAAATGTCTTTCTGAACCATTTATTTTAAAACAGTCTGCACACTGAAACTCCAATATCTCTAATTGTATCAGTATTTAGAGCCAAGACACAGTACCACACAGTCCGTGGTTTAGTTTGAGGTGTTATTTTTGTGCTTTTGTTGCAGATCAGAATGGGCATATCACTAACAGAAGTAAAAGTGTTCTGTTTTATCAACTGGTATTGCTTCCACTGTTGAGAGAGGAGCATGAGGAAGTGGGCATATCTAAATTTAGGTGATTGGCATGAGGCTAAAAAGAAGCTTTCTGAGTTCACTTGCTTGTTTATATGAAGTTAGGTATATGTTGGTAGTCTAAAGACAGAATGAGCAGAGGAAAGACAATGAAAATAATCCAATAAACCACATGCAAGCCTTCTCTCACCTAGAACTGAAGAAATACAGGGAAATGCTGAACCTGACATACCTTTTTCCTTTTTTTTACATTCCTGTTGTTCACAGGACTTCACAAGCTAAGATTAGTCAGCAAATCATAAACATAAAATCATAAAACAGACATCTGTCAGGTTCATTGAAGTACCTCACATGCATCCTCTTAAAGACATAGTCCATTACTGGGAATCTGGATTTGATAAGCCCATATCTAAATACAAGGGAAGTAACTGCAGTTAATGGAGAAGACCTAAGATCTAGTAAGCACATATTTGCTGGTAATATTCTTTGTCTTTCGATTCCTTAGCAGTAGAAGACAGGAAGTTGTTTATTGGAATGATATCCAAGAAGTGCAATGAAAACGATATTCGAGTGATGTTCTCCCCCTTTGGGCAGATTGAAGAATGCAGGATATTACGGGGCCCGGATGGCCTGAGCCGAGGTAAGCAAAGAAAGAAGCTTTTTTGGCAGTTTGAGGATGCTGGATGCTGCCTTTTGCAACTCAACCTGGCATCTGAGCTTTTTCTGTGATTCCCACCTACACCCCCTCCCTGCCCCCTCCCTGCCCTTGCATTTTCATTCCTGTATTCATCCCAGTAATTGTGGAGGTAGTGAACAACTTGATTCCTTTTTGTTCTTTCCCCAGGTTGTGCATTTGTGACTTTTACAACAAGAGCCATGGCACAAACAGCAATCAAAGCAATGCACCAAGCACAAACCATGGAGGTAAAACAAGTTAGTGGGTGTCAGGAGCAGATGTAATTTGTCAGGCAGTCACTATGGAGTTTCAGGGACTAGAGAGCAGAGAAAAGGACAAGTGCAGTTGGTGTTTCTTCACAAAAACTGCTCCTGGACCTTTGTGTTTGTTTTGCTCTATTTTTAGAATTTGAGATAGAAACTTCATCTGCAGAGAAAATACCACAATACAAAATAGAACTAAAAGCAAATGAGATTTTGAACCTTTTGATGAAACGTGCTGTTTGAATATATGTATGTCTGTATATATGCTTAGAGAAGGAGGGGAATGCTTCCAGTGACTGGGTCTTAATTCAGTATTTTTGTGATTGCTGGGGATAGCAAGTATGTAATTGTTTGAATTGCTGTTTGCAGGGTTGCTCTTCTCCCATTGTTGTAAAATTTGCGGATACGCAGAAGGACAAAGAGCAGAAACGAATTGCTCAGCAACTTCAGCAACAAATGCAACAGATCAGTGCTGCCTCAATATGGGGAAACCTGGCTGGTCTCAACACACTTGGACCCCAGTACTTAGCAGTGAGTTTCTGATTTGGGTTCTTTCCATCTCTTCAGGGATTGGAGTGTCTGACTGTTTTGCGGTGTTTAATATATTCATTTTTAGAAGGCTCCTGGTGGTTAGGAGCTGGGTTCTTAATCCCCATTTTGTAGATGAGAAAGCTGAAATTGTGTCATGTGCTGTCATCTAGTTGGGATATTTTTATGAGAGGATTTCAACCCCAGTCACAGTAGCCCTAATTGTTGAAATCTTGGGTTTTTTTCCTGCGTTCTGTAGAATGTGCTTTTTCTTTATACTGCCTCAAAGTTTACCATACAAATGCCCTTTTCTTGTCTATCTGATGACATAGTTCTTGTATTCCTTTATAATTTTCCTTTATTTCTGTCATCCTCTTCCAGTGAAACCTGGAACCGTACTTGGTGCTGTCCAAATAGAAAAGATGATCAGATTAGAAGCAGAGTAAATAAAACCCAAACAACAACCAACCAAATAAAGCAAACCCTACAGAAAGCAGAGAGAAGCTACTCTCTTCAGCAAAAATTATGTAACAGAGAGTAGACTGCAGTTTCATTTCAGTTGATTTTGCTGGGTCCCTAAAGGATGAACTTTTCAAAAACTTACGTGCTGTGACTCACGAGGGTTGCCAGAGTAGTTCTGACAACTGTATTCATGCAATATAAAGTCTGAGGAACAGAAAAGGAAAATTTAATCTGATTCTTCGTACAGTGTATAGTTGGAATGGGGCAATTCTCTTACTACTTTTTTAGTTTTGGTAGATTATAATTTTTTAATAATAGCTAGTTAATGGAAGAAGGAATTGAAAATCTCTAAAAACCTTCTGAGCTGAAGCTTGAAATGTCTCTTAAGTCTACTGTGCATAAGGAAAGTAGAGGAGATTCCCTCTCCTGGTGGCTCTTTGGTTTTGGTATGGCATTGCCATTCGTCCCATGCTAGCAGTGGCAGCTGTAAAGTCTTTTTTGAGGTAGCATATCCTTAGGGGTGGCAGTCCTGCCTTAGGTGCTTTGAATAGGAATTCTCTCTCACTTCTGATTCTGCTGGTGTTGTCTTGGTGTGTTGGCTATAATTTTCCCTCAGCATTACTGATGTTGAGTGAGGAAAGCATTGTGCTGTTGCTTTGGCTGCAGTGTGCTGCATGGGCTATGGGGAGCTTCACTGGTGGTGCTCTGGCTGTGTTGTTCGGGGAATTCACTTTATGCTTTGCTACGATGTGGTGCATGGGCTGCAGGAATTCATTTGTGACGGCGCTCTGGCTGTGGTGTGATGCAGTTTCTCCCAGAAGCAGAGCCAGCCCTCACTCTCACTCTTGTTTTGTTTTTTGGTGTAATGTCTAGCTTTATTTGCAGCTCCTTCAGCAGACAGCAGCTGCTTCATCTGGGAACCTGAACACACTGAGCAGCCTCCACCCAATGGGAGGTGAGTTTTCTTCCATCAGAAGACAAATTCAGTGCCAAACAAAAGAGAACATGGGTAGACAAAGTAGCCAAAAGGCTGTAGGCATTTTAATCTCATTTGAAATAAGTAGTCCTGAGTTTGCCTACTCCTTTGAAATGACAGGACTGCTACAAGTGTGGATGTTCATTCTTAATCTGAGTTAACTATTGTCCCCAAGGTAAGTGGTATCTCCCCAACCTCTGGCATTTAAAATTATCTTCCCTTATGGGTAGTAAAAAGAATGCTTTCTTTATTTGTTTTCATCCAAATAGGTGTATATGTGAAGAACTGTGTTTTGAAATAGGCACTCACTAATGCACATGTTTTCAGTGATTCTGGGTTTTTAGTTTTCCTATTTTCAATGCATTTAAGAACAAAGCATTTAAGTTGGAAATACACTGTTGTTAGTAATGCAAGCTAGTGCTTCATTCAGATTCTTTTATTCATTCATTTGAATTACAGTTAATTATGCCATTACTATTAGGGAAAATCAGCTTCACAGATATGAGCCACATTCCTCGCTGTGGACTGCTAGTAGGAATATTCACTGAGTATAGCAGTCTTGGGGCTGTAAATTGGTTGTCCCTTTTGTCTTCACACAGTTGGGAATAATAAAACACATGTTAGCAACTCCATTCACCACATTCTCTAAATTCTTCTGCTGGCAGAAAAATCTATAGTTTTGATTTTATTACTGACGACTTAACTTTTCAAATTTCCTCCTGGAGTTTAATGGTAGTTGCTGATATCATGTGCCCTTTCTGTGCAGAAGTTCCTCCAGAAATGTCTTTATAGATCTGACTTGTGTTGGGTGGTGCACCCATTAGTGACAATTACAAGCATTTGCAAAGTGTTATATTTTCATTTGTAAGAATTTTGATTTATACTAGTGGTTGATTCTCAGTTCATCTTCCTACGTTGACTTTTTTCATGTTAGATCTCTTAAGAGCTCTTAGATCTAAGACTCTTGCAAAAAGCAATTTTTTTAAAAAAACATTTCACTAATATCCTGTGTGAGAATGATCTATAATGGATTTTGTTATGCACATGATCTTGCCTTTTTTCCCCTCTTGTGTCTGCTTAAAAACAAGATGTAATAAAGAAGAAAATACAGCAGTAAGGACAAGGGCATAACTAGCTGAGATTGAGAAGTTTCCAGGGTAATTCTGTCTTCACTATTTAAAAAAAATACAAAAACAAACCTTAAAAATTGAGAAACCAGACATGTAAGTAGTATGTTACATGGTTATTCCAAATCTGTGATTCTCTACCAAAAAAGTTGTAGTTTTAAGGTCTTGATAGTATCTCAGCTGATCTCCTTTCTTGAAATTCATGGAAAGAAAAATTAAGTAGGTAATTAGATCCCAAACTATATCAGACTTTGTAGACAAAATTTAATCTCGACGCTGTTTGAAAGCAGATGGGAAAACAGTGTGGTGACAAGAGGACAGGTGCAGTGTGCACATGACAAACTGCTTCAGTAAGGAACAAGCTGCTCTGTTCTTCATTAGCTCCAACACTTGCTCTTTTAACCCTCTGTAGCACAACAAAAGCAAAATAGAAAACTTTCTGATTGTAACTTCATGCTTTTATGTTACAATGGAATCTTGAGAATCTAAATGAAGTCAGAATCCACTTGTTTTGGGAACTAAATTTACCAAAGAAAACAGATCCTGCCACAAACAGAAAACAATTGAAAAAGAGTTTAAAAAACCAAACAAACTATGCTAAAGATATTAGAAGTACTTTAGAAAATAATTAGAAAATTTAGAAATAATTTGGAAAATAATTGTCACATTCTTATGTTGTCTGTTTAATGCTTAAATTGCAGAACTGAGGTTTTAATTATTTGAGATGTGTGCTTTGCTCCCAGGGTCTTACGAAGTATCCAAAAGATGAGATAGCACCTCTGCTTAGGATGTTCTGATGTTGTTAAATGAAGGGTGATTTAGTTTTGTTTTTAATTATGTTGGGAATGAGTATTAGGGATTGTCTGAAGTCAGATAAAGAGAGGAGGAATTGTTAAAATAATCAAAGGTAGAGACAAAAAATGGAAAATAAGAGAAAAGTGAAGGGAGGCAGAATTGGAAGAATTGAGCTAGTCTACCAAAGGATGGTTAAAATACAGAAGGAGGAGATCCATTTTAATGGATCCTCTGGCAGAAAAAGAGGGCAAAATATTGTCAGTACTGACCAAATGATTTCATTCAAAAACAGTGGCTCAAGATGAAGGTGAGTCAGATGAATAAATTGACCAGTAAAATTCATAAACACAGGGTCCCTTCCTCCCTCTGCAGTATTCCATGCTCCCTACGCACAACATGCCTGAGGTTTCCTGTTTTTCTTGCCAGTGTGTTTGACCAGCTTACACATACATTGGCTGATCCTGTGGTCACCAGTTGCCACTTAACAATTGTCTCACAATTGACTGTTGCTTCTTGGCTGCCAGGGGGACCAAACAAAACATACTGATGCTCAGCTGGTGATGGGTTGAAGCCATGACTTCGTGGCCTCTGTGGTGTGAGCCCTCTGTGAAAGAATTTTCCAGTTACTGCTGTCCCCATACAAAGAGCGTGGAGGGACCTGAGACTGGGAGAAGTTATTGGCCTGGTGTCTTGGCAAGTTCTCTAGCTTGCACAGGAGCTCTCAGACCCTGACTTAACTCCTGTGCTTTTGTTGACTGGAGAGAACACTGCTTGAAAATTTCTGTACTTCTGGCACAATGACAACCTGGCCTTTTCCCGAATCACATTTATCTGGGCAAAGAAAAAGATTTTCAATTATAGCAAGGAGTTGCAACGTAGAAAAGATCAGTAACTAGTATTAAGCCTGTTGCTTTTAAGCTCCTTCCCATTCATTCCTTGTGATGAGCTCGCTGGATCTGGTACACTTGGGTGATGGTGGCTCTGACAGGAGAAACTCGGCATTCTTCCCTGTGTTGCAGGCCTGAATGCGATGCAGTTACAGAACCTGGCTGCGTTGGCGGCTGCGGCCAGCGCGGCTCAGAACACACCGAGTGGCACCGCTGCACTCACCTCCTCCAGCAGCCCCCTGAGTGTGCTCACCAGCTCAGGTAAGAGACTGCCCGTGCTGTAGCCTGACATGCATTGCCCTGGAAGTCCTTTCAGGATAGATGTCACCTGTTTTGTCTATCCCTTTTTGTCACTTTCGTGTTGGTCTTTAATAGAGGAACAGTTTACTAGTGGATTCACTGGCCTCTGTTTAGGGTAGATATCTTTGCCACCATCAAAGGCTTTTTTACCTGCTGTGTCTCTTCCTCCAAATGGTCAGATTAATTTAGAGTAAAAAGAATTTTTGAGGTCATCATGAAGCAGAAAGGTAGGTGACCTCCTTCCAGTCATGTTATTACAATCTCATCGCATTTTTGGTTTATCTGTGATTTTAGGCAGGCACTGTGGTAAATACACCCTGTTCCTCTCAACATGGAAACAGAAAATGTCTTTAGCATGAGGTAATGCATTCTGTGCACTAGAACAGTACAGTTTATGTTCCATTAATGAAGACAAGGATATTATAACTTCCTCATAAAAGTAGAATAAACAGACACCTAGAACTTTTCCTGGAAAGTAGTTGTCTAGAATTTCTTGTATGAGTTGCACATAAAAATCAGTATCTTCCCATTGTGTGGCATTTTTGTGTTTTGTTTGTTTTGGGTTGGGTTTTTTTAATTTTAGGTTATGTACCTTAACCAGAGATGCTAGAATGTCCAAGTAGTGTTCTTTTGCTGCCTTATTGCTAAATGTGATCATTAAGTGCAACAGGCAAAAAACTAAAAAAAATTCAATTGTGCTAATGGCAGACATACTAAGTTTTTATCACAAATGAGGATCAGTTATTTCTATCCTGTTTTGAGTTATTACTAAATCCTAGCATGAGAAGGGAGACCTTGTATTTTCAGGGTGTCAGTTTTCCAGCATCTCTGGCTTCTGTCCTACAGAGTTGACATCCTCACCTGTGATTGTAAGAGACCAAAGAGGGTTGGAGGGGAGGGGGTTTTAGACTTCCACAGGTAGATTTTGAATTGCGTAGGAGGACCAAGGAGCCGGGCTAAGAGATTATAAAGAGATTACAAGGAAAAGCTCTTTAGAAAACCTTCTGTCACATGATTGGGAGTTAACCATGGGTGCTTTGCACAGTTTTCTACTTAAAGAAATTCCCAAGAAAGCATTAGTCCAAAGAGTGTTCTGTTGTAGGAGATCTTTTACACAAAAACTTTGTGGTCTGCAATCCTTAAAAGATTGAAATTTTAAAATTTATCTTGACTCACAGCTATGTATCCTATTCTGTAATTAAAAAACAAAAGAAAACAAAGAAAAAACTATGAAGAGTTCAGACTACAGAAGAGCTGCATTCATAACCCACTAATGCTTTTTTGTCATAAAGGAAACATGAAAGTGAATATATCTGACAGTTTCTCCTATGTTTCCTCAGCCTTTGTCAGGTTACAATTTGTTGTGACTGGCATTTATTGTCTCTCTTGTCTGATGACTGCAGCAAGTTTGTTCTCTGTTTTGTTGAGGTGGAGAAGGGCTGGCAGGTTGTAAAGTTCAAATGTCAGATGTGCTAGAAAAAGCAGACAGCCCCTTCTCAGAGGCATGCAGTGAAAGGACAAGGGCAATGGACACAAGTTGCAGCTGAGAAAATTCTGATTCGATAGAAAAATAAAATTAATGGCAAGAGTGATCAAGCTCAGGAACAAGGTGCCAGAGGGGCTGTGAAATCTCCATCATTTCAAATGCAATTGGAAAGGACCTTTTCAAATTCAGAGGTTAGGTCAGCTTTGAGCAGACTGTTAGACAGGATGATCCACTGAGGTCCCTTTTGAATGAAGTTATGCTACTACTGAGTGATTGTTTGGAATTGGCTTCCCCTCTGTGAATTTTGGCTGTTCCACAAAATTATGCAGGTTCCTTTTTCCTTGATGAGAGATATACTTCAGGACTCTGTTCCATTTTTTTTCATGCTCATGGAGATGCTATGGGGTGGGAAGCAGCCCATTTTCCAGTACTTTCTGTGCTGAATTCAAATAACCTTCTGATCGTCAGAAATATCAATAAATGGTTATGTGTCAACAATTCAGTTACCGTGATGGGTCATTTGTATTTATATCCTATACAGATTTATCAGTTAACTCTTCACAGGCTTGTAACATGAGGCAGGCACTACTGTATTGATCTTTAAACCTAATTTCAAGTACAATTTTAAAGAGTAATGATTAGCTTTGTTCAAAAAAAACAAAAAGTTTTGGAGGGCATGTTGACTATAAGTAGTCACTGACATCAAATTCTGAAACAGTTCTAATACTTTTTGTTAGAGGTATAAATATGCTTCACCTTTTAAAACTACACTCAAACTGGGATTAGGGGAAGCCTCACTGTGTACAGACACATTCAATCCCATGATCCTTCCTGTAATTATACAGCTTTTTAACTCTTTAGTCTTTAAGCAATCTCAGTATTCACAGGCTGTTGGGCTCCACACATCTATCCCTCCTGAACCACACCCAGACCTTGAAGAAAACCAGTATACAGCAGTTTAGTACCATGTGTTAGTAAGTGCCTGCCTTGTCTGAGGGACATATGGTAACATCTACTGTGATAACCTCTTAAACCTAGCTGCAGATGAGACGCCTGACTCCTTAACTTCTCTCCATCTGTCATCCAAATGTTTACCTGATGCTTATTTGGACATCTCTGCTCAAATTGCATAATTGGTGGAAAAATCCAGACAATCCTGCATAGTTACCTTCTTGATTTTCTTTCATTTGCACTGATATCATTTGTATCTGGGGGGCCTGGACGTCTACACAGTGCAGTCCATGGACTATGGATGGGTTACATGTTGGAATGGTGGAACTCAGAGGCGTTAGGTATTGTTTTTGTGCTGCCTTCCTGCCCATTTCAGACAATTTTCTTTAGATAGTTCCAAGCACAGTTGTATATTTTGATGTAGAATGGGATGAAGTAAAACCTTCAACGTTGCTGAAGAATAGCTCTTGGAACTGAACAGTCTGCTGCTGTTATGTAGTCATTGTTGCGGAGACCGTGGCCGTAAATTAATTCAAACTGCTAGCTTGTGAAAGGGTCATCCAAGAAAATACTGTAGAAGGTATCTCAGGATAGGAGTGTCTTGTCTGCCATCTTTTTGACTTGAGCACCAATAAGAATTACCTGTTTCAGAGCAAAATAGAATGGTTGCAAACACTGAGGTATGTTTCCATTTCTCTTCCTTCTAAAGGCAACCTCAAAGGTCCAACAAAGCTTAGATGATTTTCCTGGCCTTGATTTCTCTCCGGCAAAATTATTTTCAGAGATGGCAGAGTATTTCTGCTTTTACTGGGACTAATTCAAATACAGTTCAGTCAGATTCATCACCTGAATTTAACTTTTCTTCAGGTCTACATGACTCAGTTAGGACAGGCTAAACTGTTCTCTCAGTTTACCTACCTCCACAAGTTGTTATTTGATGTCCTTGTCCAAGTTTCATTATCTTGCTAATAATATGTCTTTCAGTATCTTTCTACAAAGCTGTTCTTTATTACATATTCAACTTTGCCGAAAACCTTCTTAAGAATTTTCAGCTACTTCTGTTAGAGTTAGCCTTTTTGACTAGATATAACTCAGTAGATAGAGCTAAGAAAACATAACCTTAGTAGCAAGAAAAAGCCCCAACAATCCACCAAAAACTGCACAGAAACAATGTAAATAATTAAGGATGGAGTAAAGAACATACATAAAACAATATTGATTTTCCATCTCCATTGCTTTGTTCTCTTTTTTGATCTAAAATACAACAGAAGAAAAACAGAAATGCTGAGTAGAACAGTAGAACTCCTTCCCTATTATGAATAGTCTGAAAAATATAAGACTGGCATAGGAGAAGGATGTGATTACAGCCTACAAATACATTAGTGTTGTTATGAGGATGAATGGGGGAAAAACAGTCATTAGATATTTCAAGAACAGAATTGCAGGATATCAGGTCAAGTTGTCACCTGATAATTTAAAAATAAAAAACAGTTTTTTCTTAGCATAGTGCATGATTAAATTGCAGAAGTTGTGCCTTAGAACATAGTAGAGTCCAACAATTTGGTTTTCACATTGCACTGAAATTAATGAATGAAAATTGTAACTATTAATGAGACATTGCCTTTGGCTGAAAAAATCCTAGATTCACAGGTGGCTCTGTTGGTATATAGCCTATACACAAGAAGCATTCCTTTGTAATTGCCCTGTATTTCTGCTCTACTGTTACTTATCTGCCTTTTGTCATCATCAGAAATGGGATACTGTCTTCAATTCCTAGGTACATTGGATAAAGAAAATACAGACAAGTCTTCAGTTTTCTTGGCATTTTCAGTACTAAAGCATTTCTTGTTTTGCCTGAAGAAATTTCTGACAAAGGAGCTAAACTAAAATAACTGTATGATCAGCTTTTTATAGTGATTTAACTTAATTTATTTAAAATCACAGCTTTTTAAAGTAGGGAAGGTATCCATTTTCTCTCTCACTTTGTCCTCTAGCCTTTTTTTTTCCTTAGCTTTTGCTATTTTATTTGGGTTAGATTTGGAAAGGTTTTTAAGTGGTGTTCTCATCTGTCAAATATGTTGTCTTTTTGAATTATAAAGATCAGCAATGAAATGTTGCAGAAACAAGTGATATTCTAAAGTCAAGGTAACTGTATGATTCTGAACTCTGGCTTTTATTCAGCCAGCTGTGCTAATTTTTCTACCAGCTTGAGGTTTATACTGTAACTTGTTTTCTGTACTTTCCCAACATTTAATATGCTACTGATAGTAAGATAGAAAGTGTCTCCTTTTCATCAGAGTAAGCATCTTAAAATAGTTTGGGACATTATCTTTCAAATTTTTGTTTATTGGTTTGTCTTAACATGTACTAGAGGAGGTTTGTCATTCCATCTGTTATTACAAAAAGTGGTATGAAGTGCAGCTCTCTGGTTCTCATGCAGCTTTGGTTAGATACAACTACATTTCTTAGGGGGTTGTTAGGCTGTATTCCATTTAAATAGTTCCAATATCTCACCCCAGAAGAGACTTTGTGCCACAAACATGAAGTGGTAAATATGTAGTGTGTGTGTGAAACCACTTGAAAGATGCTAACAATTCTTTTAAAAGTTTTAATGGATGTATGTAGCATAATTAAGAATCACAAAAACATGAGGAAAACTGAAAATGCTTCAAATTCAGTCCTTCTCTTACCTCCTTGGTCAAACCAATAAATTCCTCTTGCAAGCAGACTACAAGATGCCTTTACAGCATCAGTCTTCAGTGTCTTTTAATTTTTAGCAGCCATAAATATTTTCTAGTGCATCTTGTGCAGTAAGTATAAACTTCTTGGTTAATCGCAATACAGATAGCTTTTCTTCTGCAGTAGTGCACAAACCTGTTAGAAAAACCACTGCTATATAATCATAAAAATACTATGCATTTCTTATTTTATCATGTCCATAAATCTTTGTAGATGACTTCAATGTGAACTTCTTTTTCTTTTGACATAGCAGCTTGGAAAACTTTTTCTCATGATTTTGATGTTGACTTCTATAGAGCTAACTCTACCTGGTGTAGAATTTGGTGGGCCATGTAAGCTGTTACTGTCCTAGGTAAAATATTCGTAGACTTCTCTTACTGAGTTGATATAGTTAAAGATGTTGCTGGAATAGAGGACAGACTACTTATTTTTGGATGTACATTTGAAGACGTTTCTCAGTCCTGGCCCCAGCTGTGGCAGCAGGATTTTTAATAGAAAATTATTTAATGTGTCAAAATAATCTGGATGTGTGGTGTTCTGTTCTGGCAGTATGGGAAAACCATATGTTCAGCCTTCTTTAATGTCTCTAGTATCTACGTTGCAGGTCTTTTTCACCTTGAGTGACATTTCAAGGATATATGTTAATACATAGCAAGTGACTCTTACTTTAGGCAACAGGAAACAGGGCATCACTGCTGGTTACCTTATGTTGATATACAGGGTTTAGCCAACATTTGTATAATGTTTCAATCTTATATGTCTTACACTTACTGACATTGTTATTGCTACAAAGAGTAGATGTTATGATGAAGTACAAATTTTTAAAAATGTAGGAAGGGCTTAGAACATATAAGCAGTATGATCAATCAAGTTGTGTGAGTTTGGGGTTTGTTTTTTTTACATAAAGTATCCTGTGTTGCCTGAATCTGTTCCTTACTAGTTTTTTCTTCTGGAATAACATAATGAAGAAGTTGAATTGGACTAAAAAATATTAGTTGAAGTTTAATTGTTTTATTTTAATAGCAGGTTCCTCACCTAGTTCCAGTAGCAGCTCCTCTGTTAATCCAATGGCTTCTCTTGGAGCATTGCAGACACTGGCAGGTGCTACAGCAGGCCTCAACGTTAGCTCTTTAGCAGGTAAGTTATGTGTCCTGGTGGCTTGGGGGAGTAGCTGATTATCATTCCTCAGCCTGTGATAGGTCTCTGGGGTGATTTTTTCCTGGTCCCTGCTTTTTGTAATTGTGCAGAGCCTTTGAAAGCCTATTGATCTGTCTCAGTGGAAGCGCTCAGTCATCTTTTATTTCTTCTTTCTTATACAGGAATGGCAGCCTTAAATGGAGGACTTGGCAGTGGTGGTCTCTCAAATGGGACAGGCAGCACAATGGAAGCCCTCACACAGGCTTATTCTGGAATCCAGCAATATGCTGCTGCTGCACTGCCCACTCTCTATAACCAGAGTCTCTTAACACAGCAGAGTATTGGTGCAGCAGGAAGTCAAAAAGAAGGTAGGCAGAAAGTTGTAGAAACAACTTGAGAGGGGTTTTCAAAAGGGCAAGCTTAGCCCTTGCACCTACCTTACCTGCAGATGTTTTATTTGATGTCATTTTTTAGAACCCAGGAGTTACTGAAGATAAAAAAGGTCTGTGGGATCTTTCTAGTAAGGACTGCCCAAAGTAGATTTTATACAGGATGTCTCTCATGGGGTTTGTTTCGTCTTAAGTGCTTCCTTAATCATACTCCTGCATGTTGTCAGAGGGAAGGAGAATATGAGTCTATAGCCTGATACATCCCACTGTCAGAGAATCAGACATGGTTTTATTAATTTTGTTTTCTGGGTCCTTCACCTCTTTCAACAGCTACTTATGCCAGTCTTTTCACTCTTCAGATTCAGGTTAAATTTAATATGTAGTGTAAAGTAATGTAGAATGTAGGAGTAAGTTTTCAGCAGAATGTAGCATGTTTAGAAGAGAATCTGTCAGATTGCAAACAATGTGATTATTTGTATTTTGTTTGGAAATTTACTTAGTTGCTTTGGGACCACAAGTTTTGCATAGCCATTTTTTGTTCAGTCAACATTTAGCACTCAAACAGCTGTCATTACAGCAAATATCTGTGAACCAGTTTTGTCACAATGTGTAAAGTACAAACAAAAGTGGACAGAAAGAGCTAGAACTATTTGAGTGATCTGTCCCAGCAAAGGGTCATGCTCATTTATTCTGGAATCAAGTGCTCTGCAGTACTGTGAATAGCAGTTTCATTGTTTTATCTAGAAAATTTGTCTTGACTGGCTCTTCCACCTTTTTTTGTGCAGTGAGTATGTGGTATCTATGCTCTTTCTGAATTTATTTTCCTACTTGTTTGAAGGTCCAGAAGGAGCCAATCTGTTTATCTACCATCTTCCCCAAGAGTTTGGGGATCAGGATCTGCTGCAGATGTTCATGCCATTTGGAAATGTCGTCTCTGCCAAGGTTTTCATTGACAAGCAGACCAATCTAAGCAAGTGTTTTGGTATGTTGGATCTATAGCTTCCTTACAAGGGGAAAGAGTGAGGCAGATTACTCTCTGGTGACCAATGACAGGACCCAAGATAAAGGCCTGAAGCTGAGTCAGGGGAGGTTTAGGTTGGATATTAGGAAAAGATTTTTCACCCAGAGGGTGCATGGGCACTGGAACAGGCTCCCCAGGGAAGTGGTCACAGCACCAGCCTGACA
>VZTT01010290.1:0-23461 GCA_013400855.1 Buphagus erythrorhynchus | reverse complement strand
TCTGGAGAGTCACTGCCTGCCCCGAGTCTGCTGGCCAGAGCAGCAGTCCAGAGAGGCTGTCCCTGGAGGACACTGGTCAAGGGGCACCTAGAGGTGACCACACTGGCAAAAACCCAAGCCCCAGAGGAGAA
Source organism: Buphagus erythrorhynchus (assembly GCA_013400855.1). Classification (NCBI taxonomy): domain Eukaryota; kingdom Metazoa; phylum Chordata; class Aves; order Passeriformes; family Sturnidae; genus Buphagus; species Buphagus erythrorhynchus. Next base: position 23,330 of record VZTT01010290.1, on the reverse strand, counting down.
ATATCCACAGCAATGTGCTCCTGGCTGAAGCACCCTTTGGTTCCCACTAGCTCTGGCTGTCCCAGAACACTGTGTGTGTCAGGGAGGGTTCCCCAGCACACCCAGTTCAGCCAGGCTCTCATCACCTCCACCAGCCTTGCCCCAGGAAGATGCTGATGGGGGGTGAGATCTTGGACCCTGGACTAGACCATTAAATATGAGAAAAAGTCATTTTCTATAGCAATATTTGAGAGAATTTAGTTTTCTCTCTTTTATTGAGACCGTCCAAGAGATGCTTCTGCTGCAAGATGCTCTGGACTTTTCTTTGTAAAAGCCCACAGCAGTTCAACATCTGTAAAGCTTTTAAAGCTCTCAGGTCCTAGAATCCCTCCTAGTTTAGCCATGAATTAGTGCTCCATCCTTGGAGAGGACAAATTCATGGGCAGCCCATAGGGTTGACCATCCTTGGGCATTATCTTGATGGGCTTGATTTGGCCCAGCTAAACCCCTGCCTGGCCATGGTTAGAAAGTTGTTTAGCACAGAAGGTTCAGTATTGCTGCAAAGTATTTTTGGTGGTAAACAATTCCTGGTACTGCAGTGTTTGAGTGCAAAAAGGAAAATGACAAAGAAATGAGGAAGCTCCTGAGAATTAAACAGCTGAACAGGATGAGATGTTTGCAGAGGGAGTGGAAGTGGGCTGAGGATGCAAATGCAAAGCACTGATTCAAAAAGGCCCAGGGCAGCCAGGTCCAAACAGTAGGCTGAGAAATGTTGCCAGGGGAAAGAAAACCTCCTGCAGAAGATCCACAGCATGTCCAAACAGGAGGCATGGGAGAGGTGATGGACACAGCAAGCTGAATGTGAAAATCCTCTTGAGAGTGTGGAAGATTTTTGAGGAACAACTCACTGAAAGCTGCCAAAGGAGTTAACAGGAAGCAGAGCCCACAGTGCAGAGCTTGGTGGTGGATAAAATTAATTGTGCTGAATTGCACAGTGCTGAGGAGGTGGCAGCATCTCCTGCCAGCTGTCCCTGCCCTGCTGTTCCACAGGGAGATGGGCTGGAGATATGACAGGTCCCAAGGGGGAATGGAGACCTCAAACTGTGACTGAGCTCCTCATGGCTGTAAAAGACCTGTCCAAGACCCAGGACTAAGATCCAAGATCACCTGGATGGAACCCCTCTGTTCCATCACCCCCCAGCACCCACCTGGAGGAGGTAGCGTGACGTGTGGAGGTTATAAAAGCAGGACAGTTTCCAAAGCAGGAAAATTTTCTGGAGATTATCTAACTTACCCCACCTCCTTCTCACAAAATACTGCAGCCACAAAAGCAGGGTGTGATTCAGAGCAGGTATCACATTGCTAATTCCTTCCCCCTGTCCCTTTCCTAGTGGCATCTGCCAGCAATGGGGCACAGGGGCTTATGCAAATATGTATGAAAAAAATGCACAACACATCTCAAAATACATAAATATATATTTATATATATAACAGGTTTCACAAGGCATTTGAAAAGTGTCACTGCTGTTACCAGGATATCTCCAGATATCCGTAGGAAATTCCCCAGTGGGGACATCTCTGAATGGCAGCCTGACAAATACAAAAGAGGCCCTTTTCAGTAGTACTAAACCATGTCATTAAACCTGAGATTACCTGGGGTCACTTGGTATTGTGTAGGGTAAACATTTGCTCTTACTGGAAAAGGATTTTTTTTATCCCTCCCTGCTTTTGTGAGTGCTTTATCTGCAGGGTAATGAGGGCACTGAGTCTTTCTCTTGCTTCTTTTCCTCCTAAATTGGGTTTCTTACAGTTTTCAGATCCTCCTCCCACACAGGGTCGACGTCAAGTGTGCGTCCACCAGTTTCACAATAATCCCATTAACTTGAAACTGGATAAAACCCACAAAGCCGGCCCTGGGCAAGGCTGGGGCAGGAGGCACTTTGTGACTGGGTGGCTGAACCAAAATTTAGGAGGAAAACATGATTCCGGTCAAAGGGAGGTCAAAGCAAGTAGTTTCTGTTGATTTCTTTTAACCCTTGCCTATTTTGGTAAAATAAATAAATAAATGAGTGGAGTTGTTTTGCTTGTTTTTGATTTGTCTTTGTTTTTATTTTTGAAAAAATGTCTTTTTGAAATGAGAAGTCAAGTGCTTTGTATCAGAAAAGTAGGAAGGGGAATAATTCTATCTCCCAAAATGATGATGTTTTCTGGGAGTTGAGGTATTTATAGAAATCACAGAATCATTTGGGTGGGAAGGGACCTTAAAGATCAACCAGTTCCACCCCCTGCCACTGGAAAGGACACCTCCCTCTATCCCAGGTTGCTGCAAGCTCCATCCAGCCTGGCCTTGGACATTTCCATTCCCAGCTTCCCTATTCCTCCCCAAAATATGTCCACCCTCAACTAAACATCAGTCTCTGAGGGGCAGTGCAACACCTTGGTGGTAAGTCTTTGCGTGGTGCTTGCCTGGAATGATTCACCCTCCTTGGACATCACCAGCTGGATCCATAGCCCTGGGCTGGGAATGTGCAGATCAATCATTGCACCACTGCTGGCATGGTTTGGACCCAAACTCCTCCAAAGCAGCTCTTTTTTGGGGGGGTTACCCATCTGGATGTGGCCACCTGGGCATCTTGAGTGTCTCAGGAGGGTCCATGGGGTCCTGGAAAGGCTATCTCTGTCTTGTGGGTTCATACTGGGGTCTTGTGCAGGTCACAGCCAACAGCTCTCCCAGGACAGGCTTTAACCACCCAAACCAAGCATGTGATGGGCCAAAGCAGGGGGGAGGAGACCCCCAAAACACCACGTGCCCCCATCCAGCAGGCAGCTGAGGGAGGAACCCAGAGGGGGCAGTGCTCTTCCTCCATCTACGGGCAACCAGGAGGAAGAGCAGCTGCTACAAATCCAAATTTGCAGCACGTTTCAATCCAGCTGCCTTCTGGGGATGCTCGAAGAGTTACCATAATTGGGACAAAAAATGGAAATATTTTGGTGATGAGGGGGATTTTGATGCTTCAAGGCATTGTTGGAACGTGCTCCAGGCTTTGTGCTGCCTCACATCACCAGCCAGATACTGAAATGCAGGGAAGGGTTGCAACATCTGGGAAGCATTGCCCGGGAAGGGATGATGGATTTTGAGGAAATGACCTCATAAAGTTTGGATGAGGGTCAGGAGAGCGGGGTATTAATCACCACATGGAATTGGCATCTTGGGACACAGGCACTCGGTGCTGCCCACAGCCCTGGCTTGTGGCATCACCCTCATGTCACTCAATCCAGGTTTACAATCCCAAAGATTCCACCCCCCTGGCACTGCTGCTGCTCCCCACACCTGCTGCATTACCCCACAGAGGGTCCCTGAGCCCAGACCACCCTGCTGGGAGCCCATTTGCCCAAGGAGGAGCAGATGGGGAGGCACGAGCTGGGAAGCTGCTCCAGGGCTTTTGAGACTTCCTCAGCAACCCCTGCTGGTTCCTCAGACGCTGTGGTGCATCCACTGTGTGCCAGAGGGGTTTGGGGCCAGCTTGGGAGCACAGATGGGCTTGGGGACACAGGTTTGGGAATGGTGATGCTGGTGATGGTGCAGTGACAGCGCTGCCCACCCACCCACTACCCCCAGTGAGTTATTTTTAGGCTCAGCCCTGTGAGCTCATCCTCGGAGGATGCTGGAGGGTGAGACATTGGAGTATTGGCATCTTGCTGAGCATAGGGCTGCAGAAACTATTTAGGGACAATTTGGGTCATTTAGCAGCTCCCAGCTGGGCTGTCTCCTTTGCCCAAGGAGGACCAGAAGAGTGTGAATCCCCTGAGCATCTCCCCCTTCTGCAGCCTTTCTACTTGGCCCTGCAGGCTGCAGTGACAGGGTGATACCAAGGACACCCCACATGAGTTCCCAACCTGCTTTTCAGCCCCATCCCAAGGCTCTCAGGCTCGTTTGGGACCAGATGGACTCGTTCCACAGGCCTCAAGCAGCGTTGAACCCGCACCCTGTTTGCAAACAGGCTGTGCTGGCACCCACTTGGAGCCTTGTCCTGCTGCCAGGCTGCAAAATGCACCCAAGTCACGGAGCAGGAGCAGGGCAAGGACTGCATCCGGCTGGGGGGTGGAGCTGCTCACCTGCAGAAGCTTAGGAAAGACATCCCTGCCTCATCCCACCCTCTTGCTTCTCAGCAGAGGATGTCTGCAGGGAATTTCAGGGCCCAGGTGAATGACTGATCAGGGACATCTGAAATAAACTCGTGTCCAAAGGCAGTGATGGTGGGGGAGCCCCACCATGAAGGGCAGTACCAAGGTCCTTCTCTTCCCTTCCTTGTGGGTGCCAAGTGGCCTCCACCTCCATCCATACACATCCATCCTTTTCTAAAGGTGTCCAGACAGTTTCCAACCCACCTGCCCCAGCTGAGAAGAAGAATGGCAGTATGTTAAATGAGCATCAAGACTTCCCTTAGAGGAAGGGATGGAGCAGGAACAGCAAGTGGGAGACTGGATGATGAGCTGATGGTGACCAGGCTCCTCCCCTGCCATTAAAACCACAGATCATAGGAGGAGAAACCACACAAGGGAAACTTCAAAGTGGACAGAAAACCTCCCCATTCCCATGGATGGAAATTATGACCCTGCCTTGAGTGGCTGTGAGTGCCACAGTCCCAGTCTGGGGACAAGGACCCTGATGCTGGTACAACCCCTTGGCACCAGCAGAGGACTCTGCTGCCACAGCTTCAGCCTATTAACCAAATTGTTTCTCCATTAAAAATCAGCCCAGGATTGATTTTGCACTGCTGGGCCCAGGATCTTCCATGATGCCAACCTCCCACCACCTCCCAAGGTTCCCCACAGGCTGAGATCTCAGCTGAAAACCCCTCACTCCTCTCTTCCCAAGTTCAAAGATGGGAGCAGGGTGGTTTGAGGGCATCTCGAGGCTCCCCCAGGATTTAAGGGGAGCTGGGAAAGGCTGGTGCCTTTCCATAGTGAGGGGCAAAAGCAGAGGAGAAGGGTCTGGTGGGAGAATCTCCTCCTCTCCCACCAGCAGCATCAAAAGGGGCTGCAACACCCACCTACCCAGTCAGGATGGGGGTTTGGGGGTGCTGCAAAAGTGGGAGCCTCCAGCACTGAGCTGAGACCTTGCAGCTCATCTCATGAGTGAGGAGCCACAGCTAGGAAGATTTCAGCTGGCTGGGAGGATCTGTGGAATTGCTGTGCTTGTATAAATTAGGTTTTGGGTGGATTTTTTTGGCTGTTCTGAATGCTTTCCTCTGCCCTTGGGAGATCAGGCAATAGGCTTGAGGGTTCAAACCCTTCTCCAAACCTGGAAAAGTGGGATTGTGGGCATCTATGTGCTTATATATAACACATGCATGTGTGCCTACGTATGCACAATCCAGCTGCTCCCCAAATACACCCCAAAATATTGGTGCTTAGCCAGGGCTTAAAACTGCAGGTATTTGAGGAGAAATAATTTTTTTTTAAAAAGGGGTATTTTAAACTTTCAGGTTTTCCTGAGCATTTATTTGTCAGAGTCTGCAAATATTGGTATTGAAGCTGTGAAAGTCTTCAAATAAACTCACAAAGCTGGGTGATTGGCGTGTTATTTCAAACACCCACTGGTTTGGTTTCTCCCTGAGCAACTGCTGCCTTGGCCCATCCATAGTGGGGGGAATTTCTGCAATAATATCAGTTTGTGGGATTTGGAACTCTCCCCCCAGTGTTTGAACAGAACTTTGGCCTGCTTTGAGCCCGTCACCCTCCCTCACACATCAAGGTTTGAGGGACACTCTGGCATGGGGGAGGTTTCTCTGGTGTATAAAACAAATTTTGAGCTGTTGGGTGACAATTCCTTTGTCTCATTCTCCTTCATGTCAAAATTTCCCACGAAATTCATAGGAGCTCAGCAGTGTGGTGACTTTGCCCCTGAATCAAACTGGCCAACCAGGTCAGAAATTACTTGGAGAGGCAGACAGACTTGTTCCTCAGGATAATCCAGCCCCAAGGCAGAAAACCAGAAGAGAAATGGAGACAGGACTTGGAAAAATAAATGGATGCTCCAAGTGTTTATAGTAACAACATGGCCAAGTGCCTGCCACTGTCCCATTAAGGGTCTACTTCCTAGAAAGGCAAGGAAGGAAAAATTCTCCACTTGGATGCTGGGAAGGTCCAGCAGAAGTGTGCATCCCTCCAGCCCATGTGGCATTTTGTTTCCTTGGCAGGAAATCATCAGTGCTCTTCACTTTTGCTTCCTGCTCCCTGTGCTAAGGGATATTTAGAAAAAGTGGTTTGTAACCACTTGGCATGGCTGGGTGGCTTTTTTTTCTGCTTGTTTCTCTGCACAACCTCTGTGCTCCCCATCAGTGGTTGTTTTTCTTCCTTAATTCTCATTCTTGGGTTTGGGTGACTCAGTGCTGGTATGAGCTGTGCCGAGTCATTCCAGTAAAGATTTGGGAATGAAGTTAAATCTATTCACGTGTGAGCCCTTGGTCCCCGGGCATTGCTCCCAGAGAGAGATCCCAAAAATCTGGGCTGAAAATCAAGAGGGGCTTTTCAGAGGGTGCATCCTGGGATATCTAATTTAGCAATTTTGGGGCTCACAGCTATTTCTTTGGCTTTATGCTTTTGAGACTTTGTGTTTTGGCAGCTCTAAGGGCTTCAAAGTTCTTGAAAAGAGTAAGCAAAGCAAAGCTTTCTGTCCTGGTGCAGGGGACCATGAAGGGCTTCTGTCCCACAGGGGGGTGATGAGTGACTGGCTGCTCCTTAAATACATTGGTGGGACATCAAGTGTAAACTGATTTGAAAACAGTTTCAGGATGAAAAGTGAAGGAACTCATAGAACCAGAGTCATGGAATCACAGAAGGTTTGGCTTGGAAAGGACCTTAAAGATCATCTCATTCTAATCCCTCTGCCATGGGCAAGGACACCTTGCACCAGCTCTGCCCAGCCTGGCCTTGAACATTTCCAGGGATGCATAGAGTAGTGGGTTTCCAAAAAATTATATTTGCAGACATCATCCATATCCCTTGGAAGCTCCTCTTTGAGCTGCCCAGATTATTCCTGAGCAGACTGCAAGGTTTGGCCACAGTTTGGAATTAACACATAAATGGAGCTGAGTGTGTCCTGAGCCTTGTTTCACTGAGAAAGGCCCAGTGAAAGCCAGGCTGGGGACCAAGATAAATGGCAAACCAAATGAAAACTAAATTGAAACCAAATGTATTTTTTCATGGGGACTTGTGGTTAGGCTCAGGAAACTTTCTCCTGGTATCTGCAGGGGAAGGTGAGGAGCCTCTGAAAACCAGAGGTTTCCAACATCTTGGTTTGGTGGCTTCTCAGTAGCTGGGAGAACTAGAAAAACAAATTTAAAAAAAAGTCTATGGAATGGGGGACAAATTATTTTGAGATTTGTTAATTAATTACTTCATCTAACAATTTCTTCTAGTCTTCAACAAGAGCAGCCTAGGAGAAGCTACCAAGACCATGGAGACACAACCAAAAGGGTTGGCTATTGAATTTGTCACACTCCAAGGGGTTTTGTCCCTTGTGAAGCCCTGCCATGATCACAGGGCTGTTTCTGCAGCTGGGTGTTGCCAGAACTGGTGGCACCAGCCCCATGGAAATCTTGAATCAAGAGTGGAGATTGAATTAATTGAATTAGATGGAGATCAAGATTCACAGAGGAGTGCACAGCGGTACCTTGAGCTTAAAATATTTCCATGGAATTCAACAACTCAGTTTCTACCCCCAATACCCATCTTCGTACATACCAGAGGAGACAGCAGAGAAGTGCTTGTAGTAGAAATAAACTCATTTACTATCAGAAATCTGAGGTGTTTGCATGTTACAAAAATAAAAATGTACAGTCACTGTCATAAAACTCACCTTTTTTTTTCTCTCTCTAGTATAAGTTAGTGCTTTTACAAACAGAAACAAACAAAAAAGAAAGTCTAGAGCTAGATTTCCAGCTGGTACCTCTCCAGCCTCTCTGCATCTGGCCAGTGGGATCCCTTGGGGAGGAGGATCACAGAGGGACACCCCTGATGGCACTGCTAGTGCTCAAAGCCGGCTCAGAGGGAGGTGGGATTTCCAAGCAGGACCTCAGGAGGAAACTTTGGGTATGTTTTTGTTGAATTATTCAGAGCACGTAACTCTGTGTCCACACTGCTTTTTGGCAAGTGTGGGAGAGCAGGCAAGGCCTGGCCTGGAGTGAGGTTTGTACTAGGTCAGTGCCCTGGCTGGATTCATTTCTCCCAGTTATTTGTCTCGCCCCAGTGACTGTTCCATGACCCTCAGCACAAAGCCAAGCTCCCTCCACAAGAACAAAGGAATAAAGGTGCTGCCATGGTGCAAGTCTGGCCTTAACCCAATCCTATCCTAAACACACTCGAGGCTGGGATGAACCACCCTACAAATGTCCTGTTTGCCTTTGCCTCCTGTGGTTGTGACATTGCTGGCTGGGGCAGGAGCCCCCCATTGAGGGTGGGAGCACGGGAACCTCCCAGTTAGCCCTGAATGGTCCCAGTCACCCGTGACTGAACACAACTGGTGACATGGCAACGTGGCTTTGTCTCCACCAAAACACTTCACAAGAAGGAAGGATGGGATAAACTAAGGAGTGGTCTGAGGTCTTGGCCTAAGCCAACATCAAATGTGTTTGCCTAGTCCTGAAATTGAGCTTTTACAAAACGTGACTTGTTCAGTGCTGCAGCCCAAGCAATTTTCATTTCTGGGGAGAGGGATCAGCATCCTCTTGGCAGGGAAATCATGGATGTGGGCTCTGGGCTCTCCAACCCAACAATTACAGGGAAAAATACCAAGAGCACCTTCTGGTGAAATGCTTTGTGGACATTTTTTACAAATCCAGGCAGAATGGGGTTGAGCTCTGCACCACTTGCAGCTCCTCAACTCAGGGTTTAGTGCTGGCAGATTTTGTCACCTCTGAGGGACAGCAATGGGGACATGGCAGTGCTCAGCCAAAGGGATGAACGCTGGTCTTTGCTGCTGGGCTGGAAACGTTAGTCACCAGGAAGGGGGTTAAAAACAAGACATGAACAGCTCACCTTAAATTTTAATGAGCTGGAGATGATTATTAAAGCCAGCAGCTGGAAGCTGTAGGTTCCTAAAAGCTTTTAAAGGGTGACTGCTGCTGTTGGGAAGCACTTTAATGGGTTTTTTGGAAGATATTGGCCCCACTGGAGAAACCTACAGGGGACCTGCTCAATGGTACCAGTAAACTCCAGTGGGCTGCTACCAGTGCACTCCAGTGGGATGGAATATCCATCAGCACCCTGGTTAATGGGAAACCAGCCCTGGGACAGGAGCTGGGAATCCCATCCCTGCTCTGCCAGCTTGAAGCTGGGAGAGCATTTCTTCAGGGACACAAAGCTGTGGGAGACCCTTTCCCTCTCTGGGTGTTACTTGTCCTTGACATTTGCACCGAGCTGTTCAGCAGAACTGCAGCTGACTCTCCTCATCCACCCAAAGCCTTTCCTGCCTTGCCAAGGCACAGAGAAACTCCAGCTCCCCCTGTGCCAGGCAATGTGCAGACGGAATTCTTTAGGGGGACCTTTTCTACACGGTGTTTTTGACTTGGAAAATGATTCAAGGCACTCAGGGCACAATTTTTTTTCCCAGATTTGGTCACCTCAGCGTTGATCAGAGGGTAAGGCTGGGATACAGAGCCAGAGATCAGGGTTCACGTGGGCAACCACAGCTGCATCTTTCTGAAAAAAATACAGCAGAACAGGCAGAGGAGCATGTTTGACACAGATCACACTGGAGTGGGTGCAAGCCCAGGCACCCCACACACTCAAAGCCTCAGGCTCCAGAGCATCCTGTCCTCCCTTCACACCCAGGATAAACCCTTCTGTGGAGCACAGCTAGGATTTCAGATCCTTGGAGAGTGTCTCTGTGTCACTGCTGGTTCCCAGGTGACTGTTGGGCACGATGCCCAGTGCCACCTCGTTCTGAGGCTTCCCTGGCATTTTGTTGCCTGCAAACTTCATAAATCGTTGCCCTGCTAAGAAATACAAAATGGGATCCAAGCAGCTGTTGGTGCTGGCCAGGGGACGAGTCACCTTGTAGGCCAAATTGATGGCATTGAGGGTCTGGCAGCTGAGGTCCCAGCTCCGGAAGGAGTAGTACAAGGTACGAGTGACGTGGAAAGGCAGGAAACAAACAATGAAGACCACCAGGACGATGATGATCATCTTCACTGACTTCTTTTTGGAGCGGGACAGGCGGGACATGCCCCGGATGGGCTGGAGCAGCCGCCGGGCCATCAGGCAGTAGCAGACGATGATGATGAGGAAAGGGATGCAGAAGAGCAGCACCAGCATCACCGAGCTGTAGATGACAAACTGGCCAAAGAGGTCCTTGCTGGACGTGTCGTGGCAGGTGATGGTGTCACCCTTGACGCTGGTGGTGACAAAGAAGAGCACGGGGGACTGGCACACCACGGTCACTGCCCACACCGCCACCGACACGCGGCGCGCGTGGCGCACGTGGCCCCAGCGCAGCGACTTCAGCGGGAAGCAGATACCCAGGAAGCGATGGATGCTGATGCAGAGCAGGAAGAGGATGCTGCAGTAGAGGTTGGTGTAGAACAGGAAGCGGACAATCTTGCACAGCCCCACGCTGAAGGGCCAGTTGTCCCCCATGGCGTAGTAGTACACCAGCAGGGGCAGGGACACCACGTAGAGCGTGTCGGAGATGGCCAGGTTGAACATGTAGGTGGTGGAGGCGTTCCAGGTCTTGATCCTGAAGATGAAGGCGTAGAGGGCCAGCAGGTTGAGGAAGAGCCCCACCACGCACACGATGCCATAGGAGACGGGCAGCAGGACATATTTGAAGTCCTCGTCAAACACGCACTTGTAGGGGTTGTCATCTGTGCCACCTGGGTCCAAGGAGCTGTTGGTGATCCTGGTCCAGGCTGGAGGAGTTGTGAGGTTCTCCATCACCCTGGGGGGAAGGCAAAGAGGCTGTAAGGACATGAAGGCAATGGCTCAAGAGGGCAGCACATCACTGACCACAGACCCCTGGCCTCATGGTGTTGGTGACGCAACTGAGCAGTCCCTGGCATGGAGGAATTATGGTCAGGTGGATGAGGTGAGTTTTATTTAACCTCATTTTGCATCTGGAGCACAGAGGAAGAACTGAGCTGCTTTAAAGTCACCAACAAACCCCAGGCCACATGTGGGAGTCCACCTCTGACCTCCTGCAGCCCAGTTCATTGTCCCAAACCGCCCTTCCCAGCAGGTTCACACAGAAATTTGGTCTCCTGCATCACAGAATAGGAAAGATGCTCCATTCTGTGTTTAACCAGCCACAAGAAACGACTCAGCTGAGCACCAGTAAAAATGGGTCCTGCTAAATCCCAGGCAAAAAGGATTAGAAAGTGGAATTTCAGCACGCAATCCTCGTGACTGACCCCCATTTCAGAGGTCTTCAGTTCCTTCTGGTAGGGCAAACCTCACCATACCTGGAGGCCCTGTAATGAAACCTTGCCAAAAAGAGCATGTTCACCATAGGGGAGATGAGGATGAAGGGTCTTTAATGGGTTTGGTGTTGGGCTAATGGTGGCCAGGTCACAGTCCTGCTCCCTGGCCTTGAGCCCGGCTTGTGCAGAGCTGGTTTCTGCATGGGACTGATTAGCTGGGAGGAGAAGAATGGCCTTGAAAGGGTCTCTGCAGACACACAGAGCCTGGCCTGTCTGTGAGGAGGGACAAGGGCCCTTTTGTACCCTGGGCTCTGCTGACACATGATCTCCGAGCAAGCCCATGGGTCAGGAATCAAATTAAAATGCATTTCCTCCCTTCCCGTAAGAGAAGCTGATTTGATGTTCCTGCTGTCCCCTGCCTTACGGGAAGCCTGTGGAAATGGGGGTTACACAGAGATAAATCCAGCCCAGGAGCTCAGGGACCAGGAACTCCTGCAGGAGGAAGGTCTGAGAAATGGTGTCCATGGAATGAGGGTGTGGGATGTACCCTGAGCCAAACCTCACCAGGATTTTAGGTGGAAAAGAGCAATCCTAGCCTTTTCAGGTAAAGGGCACAGCACTAACCTGGTGCCACCATGCTGAGGGACAGTGGGGCCATGGCCTTACTTGCAAAATAAACACCAGATCCAGAGCTATCCTGTTCCTACCTCCAACTCAGACCCTGCAGGGAAGTAGGCAATGACAGCCTCCTCGAAGCTGCCAGCCTGGATGATCTTTCACCAAGTAAAGCACTTTGGTACTAAAAAGCACCTTGACAGCTGTTTGCTGAGAGAGAAGGGATGAAGTGATGCTTCCAGCCTATCACAAGGGGATAACTCCAGTCCTTGCTCCAGGGACTGGATCAAACAACCTGTCCAGAGGTGCACTGACACCATCCCTGGTGATGTTTCCCCCATCCTGCACTGCAGGAGCAGTGCTGGCTGAGGCTCACACTTCTCAAAAACAGAGGTGGAAACCACACACACACTCACATCCCCACTAATTTGCAATCTCTGCAAAAACCTCAATAACACTTTGGGAACCACTCTGTGATGACAGTCAGGAGCCAGCATTGTCCTGCCCTCAGGGTGTTGCTTTTCCTGCAGTTCAGCTTTGCTCCCATCCTCCTTCCCCCAAGTCCTCAGCAGTGTGGCTGTGTGTGGAGAGGGTTAACAGGGCTCTGGAAGATGGGAAAACATTTTCCAGCTGCTGTTCTCTGCAGTTTCTTCCTTCCCTCTGAGCTTTGCAGATCTGTGGCCAGCCAGAGAGAGGCTGCCCACAGACCTGGCAGCTGATGAAACGGGTTGGACAGGCCACCGTGACCGAGGGAAGCCACACAAGATGCCCTAAAAGGCACAGGGAAGGGTTACAGAGCTCCAGAGGCTTCAGCCTGGCATGGGATTTTTCTGTCTGCATTCCCTCTCTCCCCTGCACATAACCCAGCACTGATGTGGGGAGATCACCCTGAATTCCAGCTCATCTTCCCACAGGTTCCAGCGAGAAAACCCAACCCTAATCCACCCGTAAGCCAAGGTGGGGAATCTCCTCTGGCTGCCCAGGGATGTGCCAAGTTCCTCGTCTCCATCTTCAGGACAAGGAGCAAACAGTGTTTGCTGGTTAGTTTGAATGAAGCCTTGTCCTTGCTGTCGTGCTCTCCCTCCTTTCCCTTCTGGGAATGCAAAAGCCTTTCTTTTTCCTTTTTCACCCTCGTTTTGCCCAGAATCCCTGGGACAAACCCTGCTGTGTGTGCCAGGCCCATGGCTGCAGTCCACCCCCTCGCTCCAGTCCCACTGCATCCACAGGGAGCGAGCTGCAGAGGCCAGGGCCAGCCAGGGCATGTGAAGGCACAAGAGCTGGCAGCTGGCACTGCCCTTTGCTGTGCCCACAGGTGGCACAAATGCCAGCTCCAGCTGTGACACCCTGAGCCCCCAGCAGAGACAAGGGGAGGGCAAAAGCAGCAGCAATCCCTGAGGATACCAAGTGGGATAAACACTTATGTGAACCCCAAAAGCAAGCAAACCACAATGCTTTGGTGAGAACCACCTGCATCTGCCTCATCACTTCATCTCCCAGCCCTTCCTGAGGTCACAGTGGGAGGTTTTTTGTCTGGCATTGGGTGCAGGTGACCAGGAGCAGATTTTTGGGTGCCCTCCAGCCATCCACACACATCCATGCTGAGGTTGCAGTGGCTGGACCATCTCTCTCTCTTCAGTGTGGCCTTGGACCTGTTTATCCTACAGGACATGGGAGTTTTTTCCCAGAAAATCCTCAGTGCCAGTGGATGAAGGCAGAACAGGAGAGGAGCCTGGTGATGAGACGAGCCAGGGCACATCACTGCCCTCAAATAAAGTACCCACAGGCATGTGCACGTGAAGTCAGCATCCCAAAATGCTCCTGTAACTGTATCTGCCAGTGATATTTAGATCAGCCAATGTGGAAGGGAGGGGGCTGTCATGGGAGAAGGTCATGGCCAGCTGAGGGATGGGCAGCACTCCACAGGGAGACCACAGGACAGGCAATGAATTACCAAGTAAAGGCCTTGACTCCTGATTTCTGCTCCATTTTTCAGCATTCCCAGTGCCATCCCAGCCGTGTTTCATGCTCAGGAATTTTCCAGGCAGCAGCAAAGTCACTGAAGGCAACAAAGCGCAACCAAATCACGGCTGCCATGAATACGTTTTCACAGGGGGATGATGAGGTTTTATTGGCCTTCCCAAATAATTAACATGGATTCATTTACCAGCAGGACCTCACAGAGGCAGCCCTTGGTTGTGCCACAGCTCCCATTGTTTTAGGCTGAAGGCTGAAACCACGATCCATTCACGGCATCTTCTCCCTGACTCCCTTCCAAAGGACACATGGAGAACGTGGGTGTTTTCCCTGCCCTAATTCAGAGGCATTTCGTAGACTCATCAAAATCCTCGCTCAGGATCAGGAACTACTTGAGACTCTGGGAAGCAAACGACCTGGAATTGTTTTTCACTGCTCTAGGACTGTGGTTCAAGCCCTTTGTGACCAAAAGCAAACAGGCAATGTGTTCAGATGCTCCTGAGCCTGTCTGCTCAGAGCCATGAGACAGGATCTGGCCGAAATCTGAGCCTGCCTGGTTGTCATCTGCCCTTTCCCTCTGGATCCTTTCTGCCACAGTGACCTTCAGAGCAGAAGAGTGACCTTTCTCTTCCAGGCTGGCACTGGCCACCAGTGTGGCCCAGCTGCCCCAGCTCCACCATCCCCAGCACTTCTCTCCAGCCATCCCAAGGCAAGACACCTCCAAAATTAATTTCCAGGGTAGCCAAGCAGCTTAAGGGGCTTTATGCATCTCCCTGCCAGGCAACATCCCTCCTTTATCCCTGATGGGTGGGGTCTAGCCCTTCCTCCACCCCTAAAAGAGCCAGAACACCTCATTTAAACCTTGCAAAGAATCTGTGTTTCTGTCCCTACAAAAAAGCACCTTTGGAGGGCAGCTCCACTCCAGAAATGGAGCCACTCCACTGAAGCAGCCACGTGCCTCAGTTTCCCCTCCTGTCGCCAGGATGAGAAACAGCAGAGTTGAATTTGTTTTCTGCATGAAAAATATTTTTCTGGGGGTGTTTTGGTTTCCTAGAGAGTTTTTCAGTAACTTGATCCAAGCTAAAAAGGGGAAAGAGAGTCTGGAGAAAAGATATAATGAGTTTAAAAGAACTTTATGACTTTGCTTGGAGGTCAAATAAAATGTTTTGCTGTGAGAGAAATCACTCCTAAAAATTTCTGGTTTTCCCCAAGAAACTCCCTGAATTCCTCCCTGAATCAATCCCCCTTTCAGCCTTCACTTCCCAGGGGATACCAAAAGCTCCTGCCTTGCTCCACACCATGGGAAGTCAACCAGGATTAACCAAATCTGTGGCTTCAAAGTAAATTAAAAAAGCATTAAAACCGTCAGTGAAAATGGTAATTAAGGCTACCTTCGTTCAGTTGAACCTGACTCAATTCCCAGCATGGAGAGGCTCTGGGGATGGATCCTTCTGGAAGCAAACATAAATCCTGGCCAATAATTAATCCCTTTATCAATACTTCCCTTCCTGCTTCAACAAAGATGATGCTCCCTGCCTGTTTTTCCCTGATGTGGGATTGGAGTGGATCCTATCTGAGCCCTCAAACTTCCAGTTTTACTTATTCCATGGGGAAAACAGAGCACTTACATCCTTTAGGCTCCCTGGAGGAAGCAACAGCCAGAGAGAAGAGTGTGGGACCACAATTTGGTAACCCTACAAGCTCCAAATCTGGGAGAAAGGACATTTCCATGGAGACCTCCCAGCCTCCTGCCCACACCAAGGCAGTCACAATCACCCTGCAAAAACCAAAGGCACAACCAGGATAACACAATTACCCATGGCACCACCAGAAAACCCCACAGTGGGTGGAGACTTTGGGGGATAATTTTTTGCTCCACAGGCAGCATCCCCTGGAGGCAATAGGGTCTTGGCCTCATGGGAGGGTCCCATTCAGGTTTTAGTGGGGGCAGCTCAGCACTGAGGAGGGAGCCCGGCGTGGCCGGCAGCACGCTCCGCTGCCAGAGAACTATTCATGGCTTTGGCTTCGTGTCAACAACCCCAGATAAAAATCTCTGCATTGGGCAGAGACAGGATAAAGTCACTCAGTGCCACAGAAATCCTTCTGGGCCTTTTATAACCCACTAAGCCCCCGTACACAGCCATGTTTCGGGGCTCAGCACATTTTGGGGTCTCTCCCTTTGCACTGGAGCCCCTTAACCTATCAGCCACCCTTTGCTTGAGGGAAAACAAGGAATTTGGTGGTAATGAAACAGCCCAATTTTGGCAGCAGCCACCATGAGCTAGGGCTACCAACCCCCAATGCTGGTGGCCCTCCAGAGCCCAGTCTGCTGCTCCTCACCTCATGTACAGGCAGGCAGTGGGTTGCCAAAGGGCTTTTGCACTAAACTGGTAAGAAAACTGGAACAAAAAGAGAAAAAAGATGTTTTGACCCCAAAGTTGTTCCTGCAGCGATGTCAGTCAGTGCCCAGCTCTGGGAAGAAGAGTGTTTTGGAGGTTCGGAGCTGCTAGAAGGAGTCAAAGGGTTTGAAATCAGAGTATCACCCATTACAGTGTAAATTAAAACACTCCCAAAGAAATTACATAGGGAGCCCAGCATGCAGAGAGGTGGAAAAACACGCAGAGCAAAGCAAGGAGTCAGCTCCATGGTTTAACCAGAGCTGTGTATGGGAAATCACGGATAAACAGCCATTGAATTCCCCAGGGAAGGCAGAAACTGAGCAGCAAAGATATTATTGTGAATGAATGCATAAAAAATCCTACAATTCAGGCAAAGAGGAGCAAAAGAAGCAGGAGGCTTCCCTGAGCACCCAGTTTGAACCATTTGTGCCAGCACTTGCCCATGCCAGTGACTCCCTGCCGGTTGCTGGTGCCACTGCCCTGTCTTGGGGCACTTTGGGGCTTTTGGGCAGTTTTAGTGACAGTAGGGGCAGTATTGGGGTTGAGAGGAGGAGAGTAGGAGAGCCGATGTTCGGCTGTGTCCATGCAATGCCCCACGCCCTGCTTGGCTGTACTGGGACCCAGGCAAGGACACCTATGTGCCATCTATGTCACCTGTGTCCCCTATGTCACCCAGACAGCAATAAATCCCACCATGGTATGTGCAGTGTGTGTCCGTGTGCATGTGCACATGGGGGCGTGTGTGTCCCCTATACATGCGTGTGTCCGTGTCCCCTATACATGTGTGTGTGCGTCCCCTATACATGCGTGTGTGTGTCCTCATTAATGCGTGTGTGTGTCCCCTATACGTGTGTGTGTGTGTCCCCTATACATGCGTGTGTGTGTCCCCTATACCTGGGTGTGTCCGTGTCCCCTATACATGTGTGTCCCCTTCACCCCCGTGCATGTCGTGTCTCCCCTATGTGCGGGTCCCATGTCCCCATCCCAACACCATCCACGAGTTTCCCACTTGACCCTGGCGGCTGTCACCTGTCCTTCCCTGTCGTGGGCAGGACACGCACCCCCACAACCCCTCCTGGTCCCCTCCATGGTCCCTCCATGGTCCTTCTATGGTCTCCCCATGGTCCATCCGTGATCCCCCCTGGCCCCCCCATAGTCCATCCGTGATTCCCCCGCCTGCCGCGGCCGCGCTCACCGGGCGATGCCGAGCCGGGGGCTCCGTGCCGGGGGCTCAGCGCCGATCGTCCCGCTCAGGAGGGCGGCGGAGGCCGTGCCATGCCCGGCTTTGGTCCTTCCCCCGTCCCGGTGCCGCCGCTCCCGGTGCCGCCGCCGCGTGTGAGCCGGGACGGGGCGGGCGTGGGGCTGCACCGCCCTCCCGGCGCTGGGAGCGGGGCTCGGACGGGGCAGGACCGCGGCCAGAACTGCCCCGCCCGGGGCGGGGACCGCCCCTTCCCTCGGGGACGGGACAGGAGCTCTCCTGCCGGCATGGGAACGTGCGTGGGATCGGGACTGGAGTCCGACCGCCCCCTCGCTTTCCCCCTCCAGGATGGCACTGTGGGTGGGATCGGGATAAGGGCTAGAGCAGGACACCCACTCTCCCTCCCCCGGAGATGGGAGTATGGATGGGATTGGGGCTGGGACCGGGGCCGGACACCGACAGCTGTCCCCGTTCTCCCCCGGGAAGGGGGCTGGGATGAGGCTGGGACAGGACACGTCCCCATCCTCCAGAAATGGGAGCGTGGGTGGCATCAGAATTGGGACTGACATTGAAGACAGATGATTGCTCCCCAAATCCTCCCCCGGGGATGGGACCAGAGCCAGGACAAGGACAGGACCCCTCCCACCTCTCTGCCCCGGGAATGGGACCATGGATAGGATTGGAGCTGGGACTGAGACCGGACTCACTTCCACTAGGTGCTAGGTGCTAGGACTGGGACTGATGCTAGGACTGGGGTGTTGGGACTTTTCATCATTGCTGGACCCAGGAGGACATGGCAGAAGGTTTGCTCGAGGTTTGCTTCCTGCTGTGTCTTCTTTGAACTGCTGTTCCCACGGAGCCCTGGCATGACACAGCCTCCCAGGAAGCTGCAGGACGCTGTGGAGGGCCACCTATCCCACAGGTGGCTGCTGCCCAAGGGAAGCAGTGGCCAGCTTCAACCTTTCCCAGTGGGGCTCATGGACTTGGGTGAAAAACCTTCAGATTTGGGGGGGCTGGAGGAACAGGCACAGCCCCACTGCATCATGTGCAGGTGGCCCAGTTGTTTTCCACGTGCAGAGCGAGCCCCAGTGCTCCCCTGAGTATTCCCCATCTGTGTCCCTGGGTGAAAGCCAGATGTTCCTTCCCCAGCTAGATCTGATTTCATGTGGGGGTCCTTGGGCCCCCTGGATATGGGTGGGGGGACCATGAAGCCCCTGATGGAGGAGGGGAAGGATACCAATGGCATCTATTATTCAACAGCAGAAAGTGGCAGCTGGCTAAGGAGGCATAAAGAGGATATGAACTCCTGGCATGGACACAGTGCTGCAGAGATCTTGCTCACGGACCTCCATGCCAGAAAAGAGCAAAAAAAAAATTCCTGTTTCCTTCTTCTGATGTAATTTGTTTGAGGAGGGAAAACAATACATCACATCACAGCTATTTGGGGCTGATAAGGGAGGAAGGACAGGCTTGCTGCTTGCCCAGAGGGAGGGAGATGCCTGGGAGGAGCTGGTGAGTGAGGCTCAGCTGGTGAAGCTGCCCAGCAGTGCCCTGGCTGCTGCGTTCAGCCCATCTCTCTTGGATTTGGAAACAATGGGCAAAGCTTGGGTTCACTCAACCACAGCGCCTTGGTTTCATCCTCCAAATCCTTCACCCTCCCAAGGAGGGATGATGTCCAGAGGTGATGGACCTGTGGATGATGTCCAGGGAGTTGTTGCTGTCCTTGCCTGAGCTGTGACCCATGGGGTGATCGCTGCTGCTCAGCAGCCCTTGCCTGGCGCCATCTCCCCCAGCCTGGTCCTCCAAGCTCCGAACACCCGCAGCTCTTCCTCCTCGAGATAAAGCCAAACAACTCAAAAACAAGAGGCAGGCGCCTTCCTCATCTCCAGAGGTGATTAATTATGGCCAGGCCAGCTGCAAGGTCTGCTTGGCAGCTCAGTGCTGGATGCTTCAGCAGGCCAGAGGAGATGTTTTTCTGAAAGCTCCTTTGGAATGGGGAAGTGTCCCCTGGAGAACCCTCTTGCCATTAGACCTTTTCTGAGCCTGATTGAAGTCCCAGCAGCTTCCAGCAAGCAGGAGCTTCCTAGCTTCACTGCCCACTGCAAGGAAAAACTTTTCCTTTCCCTTCCTTTGCTTTTTTCTCACTTTTCTGCTCTCGTTTGGGCACGAGGGAGATGGAAGGAGGGTGTCAGCCTTAACCCACCTTACTCATCTCTGTCCTTCACGCAGGTCGCCTATCACCCAGGAGACCCAAAACCAGAGCCTCCCTCACCCCAAACCTCAATTTCCCAGCTCCACAGCAGCTCAAAGAAGCTCAAGGAAGAAGCAGATGTTTTAAATCCTGCTGAAAAGCAAATGATTTGTGCAGCTGCAGTGCAGGAGACGGAGGCAATACCCGGCTAGCCGACCTGGAAAGCAGCCCCGCGTTTCCCCTCATGGCTCCATTTTTCAACCGTTTTGGCAGCCCGGCAGGTTTCTAAGACGCTTTCAAAACATTTCCATGTTGACTAGCGGGCAGGAATGTGATACAGGAATGGGTGGATCGGGAAGGTCAGGCTGGCCACAGCAGAGCCTGCACTGCACCCATGGGTGCAGCTCAGACATGCAGGGAGACACCGGCAGAAGTGCTGGAGACAAGCTGGCATATATTNTTTTTTTTTTTTGCCTTTTATTTTGTTTTTAAAGCCTTAGGTGCAGCAAGTAAGAGAGTTTGGGAGTGTTGGGCTGAGCCTGCCTCTACTCCTCTCAATCTGTGCAAGTGCAAACTGATGCCCTGATCCCACCTTGATGCTTCTCGTGGTATCCTGACTGGAAAGGTGTTCAGTCACCTCATGGACACAGAAACCTGCCCTGTGAGACTGGGCTTGCAGGAGGGACATCCCATGGGAGCACATATCATTTTGCAGCTTCCCAGAATGCCTGAATTCTCCCTCCAGGATGTTCGTATTCAGGACCATCAACAACTTTTAAGGGGCAGCAAAAGCCAGTGCAGCTGGAGAAGGAAACCTCTGTTCATGGTGCCATTGGGGTGTGCTGGAGATGAGGTCAGGTGAGGCTGGAGAGAGACATGAGAGCACCTTCCCAGCAGCCAGGTGAGCTCCAAAATAGGGTGGGTTGGTTGGAGGTGGGAGCTAGGGCTGGAAAACATAGAGTCATGAAATTAGTAGGAGCTGGAAAAGCCCTCTAAGATCAGGGAGTGAAACTGCTAACCAAGCACTGCTGTGTTTGAGCAGAGACAACATCCCCAAGTGCTACATCCACACATTTCCTGAGCAGTTCCAAGGACTGTGAAAGGACTGTGACTCCGCCACTTCCCTGGGCAGCCTGTTCCAATGCCTGACCACCCTTTCAGTCACAAAACCTTTCTGAATACCCAATCTAAACCTCCCTGAGGTCATTGAGGCCATTTCTTCTTGTCTGTACCAGGAGCTGGTCCCTCTCCATCCCTCATCCACAGATGCTCTGGGGAATCTCCTCCTGCCACCTCTGAGGCTGCAGCACCCAGGAGGAGGTGCTGGGTGGGTGCTGAGCACGGAGAGACACTTTCCTCCCTTTTCCACCCTTTTCCCACTAATCCCTTTAACAGGAGCTGACAAATGGGCACAGACAGGGCACAGGGGACCTTTGCTGTCTCCCCAGATGCTGGTGCTCTCTGGGGAAGAGGGAATTGGAGGAGACCTGAGGCACTTCGTGCTCTCTGGGGCAAGCAGCTGCAAGCAGCGAGCCTTGAGCACATTTCTTCAGTGCAGGGAGAGCTTTGCTCTGTGGCTGGGACCGTCTGGGTGTGGATTTTCTTTTCTCCACCAGCGGTTGGGGATTTATTTTTTTTTTTAGCCCAGCTTTCATTTCCTCCTCACTGAGTGCTTGTGATGTCTCTCCCCTTCTCACCATCAGGACGGTGATGGGGGTGCCACTCACTTTTCCTCTGAGCTCCTGCATTACCCAGCTTTTTTTGAGGGGTTTTCAGACTTCAAGTGCATTTTCCCCCCTTAGGATGATGCTTGTAAAGAGGGCAAGGGGTGCTGCCATGACCTCCTAGGGCCAGGCCCTAAAACACAAGCATCCTGCTGTGGCCAGAAGTGTTGCTTCTATAATGACCATGAATAAATAAACACCTCACACCAGGGCAAGTGTGTTAAAATTAACCCATAGGCTTGAGCTATGTCTGCTGTGGGTTCCCAGATATGGTTCTGCTCTGCAGCCTGTGCATGGAGGGAGGTGGCAGGGGGGAGGGGGTCACAAAAAGTCATAAAACTCAACGAGGTCAGTTCTGGCAGGGTCATCTCTGCTTCTGCTGACCCCGTTGATGGCTTTCTTAGGAGCAGAAATGCTGAGTTTTCTGCCAATTTTCATGACATTTCCTCTTCCTCTGGGACTGCCTAGAAAATAGTAAATAAGACTGATTTAAAAAAAACCCTAAACAATCAAACCCATTCAAGGTCTTATTCAAGAGAGTTTGAGCAAGTTGCAACAGCAGGAGCTGCTGGAAGAGGTGTCCTGGAGGACAGAACTTGCTGCTGGAGGAGGTTTTGCACTGATCCTGGCATTCAATAACACAAATAAATACATGTCCTCAAACCAAGTCCTCCTAAAACCAGCAGCAGCGACCTGTCCACATAATGGTCCCAGACTAAAATAGAGCTGTGGGAGAGGCTGTCCTGAGAAAGGCTCCTTTCTCCTCATTTCTCTATTTGCAGAGCTGCTGAGGAGCTGTGCAGGAGTGGTCCCCATGGCATCCCATGTCTCTCATTTTTACCAGACCCTCATGAAATCCACAGCAAAGAAAAGCCACAGAGAGGCTCAGGAGCAAGTTTCCGTTGGTGCTGGAGAAAAAGCCATTTTCCAGTAGTTTTGTTTTGCATTATTTTTGCTCTCAGCTCCCAGCAGTGAGACCATGGAGACCAGCACAGGGTCCCACCCTCTTTGTTTCAAACAAAAATACTTGTTTTCACTACGGGGCTTTTGAAATCATTTCCTTCCCCTTCTGCTCCGAAACAACTCTTGTGTCCTCAGGGAGATTCCCTGAGGCTGAGACACCCCTGGGTATTGCCCTGGACCCCAGAAAGCCACTGCTCACTGTGGATGCCACACAAGGGGCGTGATCCTTATCCAGCTCAGCCCAGAAAACAGGAGGTTTGCTCAGCCCCAATGAGTCCAGCCCATGCCTGGAGCCCCCTTGGAGATTTCCATCTAAATTCACTTCAAATAAATTTTATTTGAAATTCACTTTGAATGGGTAAAAGAATCGCACCGAGTGTCTCTTTAGAGCTCAAATTGATCATGTGGGGATTTGAGGGAGGGGTGAGGGTGGGGAGGGCACCATTACACCTTCCCAGTGTCCCAGCAAGCCTCCTGGGTGACCCATCCTGCTTCCTGTCCTTTGGGAGAAGGTTGGTGACCTCCTCCTACACTCAAGTTGTCCTTTAGCAGCTTCCCCATGGATACAAACCCTGTTGGAAGAAAACCAACATTAGATCTGCTTCAACTGCCAATAAAAATATCAGAATCATTGAGGCTGGAAAAGACCTTTAAGACCATCAGGTACAACCATTCCCCCAGCACTGTCAAGGCCACCACTGGCCTGTGTCCCCAAGTGCCACATCCACACACCTTTACATCCCTCCAGGGATGAGGACTCCAGCACTGCCCTGGGCAGGAAAACCTCCCTGCAGAGGATGGATGCAACTCAGCTTCTCTGTTTTAAAACCCCTCCACCATCATTATTTATTTTAAAATTACATTTTT
>VZTT01010286.1:4781-17460 GCA_013400855.1 Buphagus erythrorhynchus | reverse complement strand
CAATTAATAGTAATTTGAATGGAAAAAATCAAAACAGGGGAAAAATAATGTAGAAATTATATACAGTTTCAGTTTCATTTCGTTGGTTTTCATAAGCATCTATATGTTCACTTTTTAAAACATGGATCGTTGAATTCTCAATGCCTGTAAAAGCAAAAGCTTTTTTAAGTAGAACATGTGTATGTTTAAAACTGCAGTTTTACACTGAAGGCTAAAATATTAGGGAAATTTAATAAAGCAAGTATATTTTAAAATGTTACTTTTGAATTTATCTTAATTCTTTTCTCAGATACTTCTGTGGCAATGAGTAAATGATAAACATTCAGATCAGTTTTCTTTTGTATATAGAATCCTCCATGGAGCATAAATAAAAGTCTTCTAAAGAAAAAAAATTATAATAGGGATCAAAAATGTGAGAAATTCTTAAAGAAAAATTAAGGTTTCTGTGTTCAAATGGCAAATTAAACATATGAGGTAGAATATGATGCTATTCTAACTCAGCGATGCCTACACATTTTTAGATTAATAGCTTCTGAAAAAGACTTTTTTTTCTTAAAATTTGAAATGCATAAAAAATTCCAAGCTCTAAGTATAAAAATTTTTTACACCCAATCTAATCTTAGGCAGATTTGACTATGTAGATTACATCTAGTCTGATCACAGCCAAATCTGGCATTGTCCAATATTTGACAGATTTCCATGACAATGTTAGAATATCTCAATTCCAACCTCTCATCTGTATTTCTTAACTGTACTTGGATATTTGGAGGGTGAAAAAGTGGAGGAAAGACAAAAACATTTGGAAAACATTCTTGCTTGTTTCTAAAGTTTTGCTGACATACTCCCATGCAGAGAATAAAACAAAGACAAAAAACTATGGCACAAAGGCAAAAAAGTTCCGTGAAAGATTTCCCCAGTGTTATACAGCAAGGGAAGAGCATATGGCTAATTCTTTTTGTGGTCACTTTAAGCTCTCTACTGATTCCCTAGATGTGTTTCTTTTGTTTTGTTTTCCTTAATTACTTTTTGTTTGTTTGTGAGGTTTTTTTAAATTAATTTTTAAGTTATGATGTGGAGTATGGAATCTCATATGTAAACAGAAATGCTGAGTACAGTTCTCCACTGGGAACATAATATTGGTCACATACTACGTGTGCCAAAACTATGAATTCTAATGAAATTTGTATGTTCTACTGGGAACTAAATATTGATTGCACTGGAACTGCTTATTTTTTGTCTTGGATTATTAAAACATCTATTCTAAAAATTTTCATAGTAATTAGGTAGAAAAATTGTCTTAAATATAACAAGTACTGAGGACAGTTCTGCTAGAGAAATTTGTAGGCTTCATAATATAACTGGATATTAAATTAATCTGTTATGTAATGCATAAAAGAAGCTGGGCATAGACATAATTGGAAACAGAGGGATATCACAGGTCTCATGTAAACCTATGTGATTTGGTTTGTTTGTTCTTCAGAGGGATGGTTTGAAGACTACTGAAATGCAAAAGACATGGTCATAGTTGCAGCAGAACAATCGTGTTCTTTCATTAATAAGTCCTGCCTCAAAACAGGACTTACTGGTTTGAGCAAATACACATGCTTTGGAACTTTCCAGTTCTGAGTTTCTGGAGTTTTAACCATCCAGCACATCCTATGTATCTGTAAATAGATATACAGGTCTATCTACAGTATTCTATTTGGAATATTGTGTCAACTTCTGGGCTTCCTGGTACAAGAGAGACTCAGAACTATTGCTGAGAGTCTAGCAAAGGCCCACCAAGATGATGAGAGGACTGGAGCATCCTCCATATGAGGGCATGCTGGAAGAGCTGGGACTGTTCTGCTTGGAGAAGAAAAAGCTCAGGGAGATCCATATATGTCAATACCTGAAGAGAGGGTACAAAAAAGACAGAGCCAGGATCTTTTCAGTCATACCCAGTGACAGGACCAGAGGCAAAGGGCACAAGCTCATACACAGGAGATGCTCTGTGAACATCAGGAATCACTGTGAAGGTGACTGTGCATTGTCACAGGTTGCACAGGGAATTTTTGGATTTTGCAGCATTGACTATATTCAGAAGTCATCTGTAGATGGTCTTGTACACCTAGATGCAGATGATGCTACTTGGGCAGGGTGGTGGACCCAATGACCTCTAACTTGTGCATGCCTTTCCTTAGGTTATCCTTCTCAGCAGTGATTCAGTCCAACATCCAGCTCTGCCCCTCCAGTCTTTGTTGCAGTGATACCTTAAACAGCACAGGGAATAGAGCTCTCCAGCATTAATTCTCCTATCATTTATAATGTGATCATCCTAGATGCATGTTAACAAGATTTGGATATAATAGCATTTGATGACATACATCAAACTAATCTAACTGTAATAAATACGGCATAAAATGTGTGAGGTAGATATTGTTGAAGTACAAAAATCAATAGTTATTTACTTCTCATCTGCTGCAGGAAGTTTATTCCTAGACACTACTTAATTGCCATTTAAAGGTTTTTTCCATCCTCCTTTGAAGCATCTACTGGGAGACATCTATAGAGCCTGCTGCATTAGCCATCTGGATAGTCCTCTGCAATTATCGACAATTTCATACAGATATTGCAGGAATTGTTGTTTTGTGAGGACCTCCTCAATCAGATGTTTGCCAGTGAGAGACCTAGCTTGCATAATACTTGCAATTTTCTGTGTAGTCTGTTTTTTCCTCATGGCTAAACTTCATTCATATTTGGTAATATCCCATTATATTGCTTGCAAAGGAGCAGAGTAAGTTACGTGTTACTTAAAATCCTAGTATGTATCCAGATTCTGTCAAAATTATCACTTAAAACTGACCTGCCTCTCTAAAAGGAATTTGAAGATGATGCCCATGGTTTAGCAGTTTTGTAGTTGTATGGCTCAGCCATATTATTCTGGTTAGATGAGCATCTTAGGGTTATACTGTTTGTTTTGTTTAGTTAGATTTTTTTCTTTTGTACTGTTCACATTTCTTCTGTGACATAGGACTACCTGATTTGAAGTCAGTCTAAGAGGAAAAATATTCTTCTATAATCCCCTGTGCTTACAGAAAGTGTTTATAGTGAAATAGTAATGTGTAGTTAAATTCATATGAGACTTTACATCACACATTTCAGAATGTTAAAAATGACATACAGCAACTACTGTAATTTCCTCAAGTGTACCATTACCATAAATCTGACAAAGATGTTTTACTTTGCAGCTGTGTGATATTTTATTTGATTAAGTATGTTGATAATTCCTCCATGCCTTTGATAGAACAGCTGATACTTTGCAAAAACACTTCTCAGTCAATATAAATATAGATTGTCTGTGAAGTGATGCAACAAGTTGAGACTCACAAAAGACAAAGAACTTCTCTTTTTAAGTTTCTTTTTCTACTTCTTTTTCCCCCTTCAATAATATGAAGATTTCTAACAACTGACGTGTGGACAAAAATTTTAATGTCACTTGTATATAAACCTCTAACATGCATGGACATAAAGTTATGACAGTATATTTGTCTGCTATTATAGCCTCAGCCAGTTGAGTGTTTGTTGGTTCTGGTTTGAATGAGTTCTATCTCCCCACAGCCACCCTCCTTCCCCCAATAATACCGACTAGCTTTGTGGAAAATGGAAGTAAATAATCTGTGTAAATACTTAAACCCAGAAAAGTTATATTATTGCAATAAATATGTTGACAACAAGGATCACTATTGTTAACAAAGAGCAAAATGTGAACAAGAAGTTCTGACAATTAATGTATAATCAGTCTCTGTAAGTCGTGACTTTTCTTGTATCTGGTTTGGATTATAAAAATGAAAGGTGTTTTCTTTTTATTTTCCTATACTGAAAAATAGAGAGCATGGCTTTCTCTGTAAAGCATTTTAAAATTTAAAGGACTAAAAATGTTGTATGTAAAATTAGCTATTTTAAATAAAAAGTTAAATAATGTGAATTTTTGAGAATGCTGTAAAAATTAAAACTGTTATCCTCATTTTACAGAGTAAAAATGGATATTTAAAGGATAGAACTGCAGCATAGAAACTCATCTGGGGAGAGCTGGGGACAGAAGAGAAGAAAAGCAGCTCTTCAAGCATAATGCCATACACCTTGTGCTAACAGTATTGAAGCACTTTAGGGAGTTCATGGAAAGCCTTGTTTCACTGAGCAGTTTCTTCTGGAATGACAATTCTTAGGAAAGGACACCAAATGCAAAAAACATAAAGGAAATCCTTAATATTTTAGGGATGCTCTTATATTTGTCACTTCCACATATCATGTTGTAGGAAATAATATTAATGCTCCCGTACACATCTGACCTACTGCTCTTTGAGTGACTGAAATAATTCATACTTGAGGGTCTTGGAGAGATGTGGTAAATATTAGCCTTGCAGGAGCTAGAAGCATTATGTGTGGGATATGCTGTCCTTTCAAGCTGTAAATCCATAGTGCAGATGGTGAGACACAAGTAGAGATAAAAACATGCTTTTAACTGTATTGTTCCTTCTTTTTGAAAAGTAGAATGAAGAATGGCATATAAAGAAATGAAGATGAAAGAAGTTAATTCCTCCCCCTAGAAGTAATACCTAGCTATTTAAGTGGTGTTTAAGAGAATGAGGTAAATACTGTGTGACACATTGTAGAAGCAACATTGTTAAAGCAGTAGTTTTTTATTAGGAAAACAGATTCCAAGACAATGACCTGTACCTATTAGTCAGAGCTGAAAAACAGCAGTGTGACTGATAGATTGAAGAATAATTTCATTCTGTTTTTCACTAGGATGAAACTGAGAAGTCTTCAGATTGACTAGAAGAATATTTACTTATTAATTTAAAGAAGTAGAATAAACAAAGTAGTAGCATGGAGTTAGAAAAATTTTCAAAGTAAGGAAGTGAAACAAGATACTTTATATTCCATATGGATAATCTCATCATGCATTTGAGGCTTATATTTTTCCCTGTTGTGCTTTCTTTCTGTTTTGACAAGTTGTGCAACCCAAAATGTCAAGATACTTTACTTTTAATACTGTAGATTTTGTAAGGTAAAAAGTTTGGAGTTTTTTTAGGCTTATTTCTGGGAAGGTAGTGGAAAACCTGCATTTTATGTAGAGAATATATTTTGTTCTAGTTAATTACCTAACATAGAATTATCTACAATCTTACTAGAAGCATGAAAGTAACAGCAATGAAAAACAAAACTGGACTTAGCTAATAGCAGCAGTGGTAGCACAATCATGAATATCCTGAGTTGGAAGACACCCACAAGGGTCACTTAGTCCAGCTCCTGGACCAGCACAGGATGGCCTCAAGAGTCACACCATGTGCCTGAGAGCATTGTCCAAATGCTTCTTCAACTCTGTCATGGTTGGTGCTGTGACCACTTCCCTGGGGAGCTGTTCCAGTGCCCAACATTCCTCTGGGAAAATAACCCTTTTCTAAAATACAACCTAAACCTCCCTGACAAAACTGCAGGCTACTCCTTCAGGTCCTGTCACAGGTAGCCACAGAGAAGAGATCAGTGTCCCTCCCACCTCTTCCCCTCACAAGGAAGTTGTAGACTGCAGTGCTGTTTCCCCTTAGTCTCCTCTTCTCCAGGCTGGACAGACCTAGGCATCTCAGGCAGTCCTTGGATGGCTTCTCCTCTGGATCCTTAACTACCTTTGTAGCCCTCCTTTGGATGCTCTCTAATAGCTCTTATATTCCTCTTCTTATACTGTGACATCAGAAACTGCACACAATATTGAAGATGAGGCTGCCCCAGCTCAGAGCAGAGCAGGACAATCCCCTCCCTTGCCCGGCTGGTGATGCTGTGCCTGATGTCCCCCAGGACAAGCTTGGCTGCCAGGGCACTGCTGGCTCATGTTCAACTTGCCATCGATCAGGACACACAGATCTCCATCTGCAGGTCTGCTCTCCAGCCTCCCGTTCCCCAGTCTGTATATTCATGTGTGTTCATGGCTGTCCCGTTCCACCTGGAGGATCTGGCACGTGCTCTTGTTAAACTTCATATGCTTGGTGATAGCCTAGCCCTCTAACTTGTCAAGATCTCTCTACAGAGCCTCACTGCCTTCAAGCAGGTCAACAGCCCCTCCCAATTTGATGCTGTCAGCAAGTTTACTTAGTATACTTTCTTGTCCTGCATTCAAGTAGTTTATGAAGACGTTGAAACCAAGTGGCTCTAAAATGGAGCTCTGTGGAGCATCACTCCTACTGATCATTTATACCACCTAGTACAGTCTGAAATATGCTTTTGCACTTAAGTTTTTCCTGAATACTATTTTGCTACCTAAACTACTGTTTTCAATATATTTAGTGCTGAATACATTCTTGTTAATAAGCTTCTGCAGTCTTGCAAGTAATATGATAAAATACCAGCTTTGAACCTCGATCGGACAAACAAAAAAGCAGAAAATACACATCTAGAAGCAAAACTGATATCACAAATCAATAAATCTGATGTACCTCTTGATACTGATGCAGAAAGGAAGATCACACAGCTGTGGAATTTGCTTAGAAAGGTTACAACTTAGCTGATACATACAATAGCTGTTCTTGTGAAGTGCAGATACAGGAGAAAACAAGTGGAAATATTTCTATTGTGCAGACAAGGAATTGGGGAATAAAGGGAATTGCTGAAGTGAATTCTCAAAGCATTTGAACTAAGTGTTTTGTAATGAAACAATTTAATTTGAAAGTAGAAATTATCTTCATCTTAGTCTGACTAGTTAGGAGTAGTGTATTCTTATTTCTTAAAATAAGCTTTTCAAAATATGTGCTCAGGATATAAAAATCCCAGCTTAACATATTTCAGAATTCTGAAAATCCTTCTTTTGAATTTGATTTTCCCTGTATGTTTGTCACATACTTCTGAGAAATTACTGCAATGATGATATCTTGATCTCACTGTACAATCATTCATACTCCATGGAGCAGGCCAAGGGGAAAATACTGGATTGTCTTCATTATTTTTCTCTTCACCGAACATACATTACTGATAAAACTTCCTAAAATCATGCTCTTTTTTTGTTTAGTTTATGGCCAATATAGAAGCATATTCTTGATATGCCTCTGAAGCTGTAAGAGGTGTTAGGTGAACCAAGTACTGTTACCTTACCTAGAGAAAAACACTGCTTGATTCTCAGTCCTTTCAACTTAGCTGAAAGGATCTTATAACTGTTTTCATTAACTAGTTTCTAAAAAACCCTTCCAAATAGGATGAATCCCATATGTGATGTTGTGGATATTTCTGTGCTGATGTATGAAGCAGACTTACTAAAAGCAATAGGTTAGTACAGCCTATCAAGTCTGTGCATGGCCAGCTCTGGTTACCTTTCCTAAATCTTTCCACATTCATTACTTCTCTTCATGTGTGAGGCACATTCTCTTAGCTTTCTTTTCTGTAATATAAATGGAGAGAAACATGTACATTTGAAAAAGATGCAGAAGCCTATCAAAAAGAAAACACTTCAGTGCACACAATTCTTCCCTCAGGGACGGGCTGTGAGGGAGAATGAATTGCACATGACAGCTGTTAGGGTTTGGTTTTGTCTAATGCAGTGCAGACAGACACTAGAAAGGGTGGCATCGAAATCCCAAACAAAATGAAACCTACCACTGAGCTATCAGGAAGTTATGTGGAAATGCACATTGCTATGGTTGTATTACGCCTGTAGATAAAAGCCAGCATCTAAGACCTGCCATTTTCTTCTTTAGTTACTCAAAATGCTTTATCTTATTTTTTTTTAAATTTATTTTTAATTTTTTAATCTGCTTATATGGCATGTAATGACTAGGAGAATATCCAAACAAAATATTCATATACATTCTTCACATATACTCCTGCAGCAGTTTATAATATGCAAGTTATAGAATTTAAAACATAAATATCTCCAATCTTTGGTAATATTTGAATTCCACTTTATTTTAAATAATAAAATATTAAGAAATACAATTAAATTTAGGCATCATTGATGCAGATAATTTTAAAGAATTTATCACTCCTTAAAGTTTTGAGGGACTCCATAGCTTCTTTTGCATGTGTTCTTCCTCCTTCACTTTTTTAAAGTCTTCTATAACCAAGGCATGAGGTTGGTAAGAGAAAACAGCAGAACCTGGTGTAGATGGAAGGCAGAATAAGATCTAAGGCCAGCTTTCATCCCAACTAAAAAGGCATTATAAGTATTCCTGAGTGTTATTTTCGTATTAATTCAGGCACCCTCCAANAATTGCACATGACAGCTGTTAGGGTTTGGTTTTGTCTAATGCAGTGCAGACAGACACTAGAAAGGGTGGCATCGAAATCCCAAACAAAATGAAACCTACCACTGAGCTATCAGGAAGTTATGTGGAAATGCACATTGCTATGGTTGTATTACGCCTGTAGATAAAAGCCAGCATCTAAGACCTGCCATTTTCTTCTTTAGTTACTCAAAATGCTTTATCTTATTTTTTTTTAAATTTATTTTTAATTTTTTAATCTGCTTATATGGCATGTAATGACTAGGAGAATATCCAAACAAAATATTCATATACATTCTTCACATATACTCCTGCAGCAGTTTATAATATGCAAGTTATAGAATTTAAAACATAAATATCTCCAATCTTTGGTAATATTTGAATTCCACTTTATTTTAAATAATAAAATATTAAGAAATACNCCCAACTAAAAAGGCATTATAAGTATTCCTGAGTGTTATTTTCATATTAATTCAGGCCCCCTCCAAGCAAAGAGAGACTCTTCCTTCTGTTAATCCCTGAAGATATTTACAAGTGCAGTCTTTTGTAGAAGAAATGAATGAAACTTTCTTTTCTTCTCTTCCTGTCTCTTCCTTCCCTCCTGTCTTCCTCTCCCTGGAATATTTTGGCTGGGTTGCCAGCCAGAAGTAGGCAAGAACCTGCTGACTTCTGGCTTCTCTTGGACAAATGATACAGCTTCCATTAAACACACTAGTACTCACAGTTGAGCCAGAGAAACAGATGGAAAAAGTGTAAAGTAAAGCTGTGTAAGCTCCAGTGAGGCAAAAATTACATACTTTTTAAAGTTTTGTTAGCTTTCTACAAAAATGGCACCCTAGGGTAAGTTCTGTCGCTGAATTTTATAGGCCAGGTGTTCATCTGAACAAAAGCATAAAGAAAGAGATGGGCTTTTTCTAAAAAAAGAGCAAGGAGTTTGCTGCTTTCTCAATTATGTGAATACTTTCACAAAAGAAGTCTACAGGGGTCCCAAAATGCAACTTTAAAACCAGCTTAAAAAGCTTTTTTAAAAGTGAGTATTTAAATATTGTAAAGGTTTACCTCCAGTTTCCATTTCCCCTATATTTTTTCTGTTGCAGAATGATAGTTTTAGTTGCTTCTGAAGTGCTGAAAATTACTTTTAAGAAGCCCTGTAAATTACAGTGGGGCTTTTTTTCCTCCCTTCACTTCAGTATTCTGGATGTGTTTTAGAGAAAGATTTCAAAGTGAAAATGAGCATGTATGAAAATCCAGTTATTAACAATGATTATAAGATTTTTTCCTTATTTTATGTTTTGACCTAGTTTTTACCAGTGCTTAAATGTTTAGTTCTGACTGATAACAAAAATGTGCATCACTAAGGCTCTTGAAGTAGTTAGTCAATTTTATTTAGGTGTTTGTTTTGTTTGTTTTTTTCTCTTCAGTGTTCCTTCTGGTGTGAATAATAGGAGAAAGCTTATATGGAACAGAATTATGATTTAGAGAATTATTAAGGGAAAGCATGGGATAGGAACAGGCTCTACAATTTTCTCATTCTTCTTTGTCCATAGTGAGAACTTTAATGAAAAATACTCATTCTTCGTTTTCCATAGTGAGAACTTTAATGAAAAATACTGGAAAATAATTTTTCTTGCTTTGCATAAATGGCAAATCTTTTATACTGTTGGTTGTGTCTTTTTGTTCTGTTTTTATTGCTTTAAAACTAGTTGACTAATAAGTCCTTCTGTTTTGAGTTGGAAAAATAGAATACATCTTTTTTACCTGGAAACTCAAAAAACCTCTGAAGGCTCTTATCTGTCCTGAGAACTTTTAGTCTAATGTTGTTCATGTAGAAGTTTCTGAGGCCATATGGACACAGTAGGTTTCACAGAACCCTTTTCAGTTTTCATCTATGTCTAACATATTTCTATGCACAATTGTAACTTGAAAGACAAGAAGGTTCATTTAAGGTTTTTTAAAGTTATAAAATATCAATAGATTTTTAATAGCAAGTTTTAAAATATCTAGACTTAGATGAAATACTATAGGCAACAATTAATGAGGTTTCTGACACACACTGGCTACCTGAATTAAAGAAAATCATATTGCATCCCTAATTAGTGCTTATTTTTTTCTCCCTCCACCTCCCAAACCTTACTGTAACACCCCTGATGTCTTTGCAAACTTGATGTGCAGACTCTATATAAACATTTTTAAATCCCTTTGCTTACATGCATAAAACATGAGACAGTTATTCAACTGAAGGTCTTTAAGTAGCCAGACCTGGAACATAGGTGTAGATTTCTCCTTGCAAAGAGAAATATATTTGAATAAAGTCTCTTACATGTCATACTACTCTAATGAAGACTGCTTGATGCTATTTGCTTCACAAGTTAGTCTGATATTTAATGAGGGAAGTAAGTTGCAATTACACCATGGAAATCTGGGAAATGGATCCTGTGAAGATGGTATTTCTTTGATGTAATGATCTGCTCTAAGCTCCTGCTTTAAATACAAAGAATATCTTTCACAGCCACTCCCAGTGTTGTGTCAGCATTTGCAAATAATGATACACAAGCTATAGTGGACATAGTAAATGAGGTTTGTATTAATAAATACCAAACATAAATGGGACTTAAAATCTCACAATTTAATTTTGGGCAGGTGTTCA
Organism: Buphagus erythrorhynchus; assembly: GCA_013400855.1. Classification (NCBI taxonomy): domain Eukaryota; kingdom Metazoa; phylum Chordata; class Aves; order Passeriformes; family Sturnidae; genus Buphagus; species Buphagus erythrorhynchus. Next base: position 6,564 of record VZTT01010286.1, on the reverse strand, counting down.
AATAGAGCCTAGAGTTACATGAGCCCTATACCTTGGGAAGATTTGGCTCATTAAATTGCCTCCACCATGTGTATCTTCTGGAGCTAAAATACTACAATAATTCCACTTGACTACTTTCCTGCATAAGTTTGTACTCAGAGTTTGAGGATTTGAATAACTGCAAGGGGAGAAATGGGAAGACTGAACTCTATGTCATCTAGACTTCTGTAAGGCTTTTTACGTGTTCTCACACAGCATCCTTTTCTCCACATTGGAAAGAAATGGTTTTGAAGGGTGTACTCTTCTGTGGATAAGGAATTGGCCAAAGAGTTCTTCAGCCCATTCCTAAATCCCAAACCAGTAACGTATTGAGTCAATGAGCCAGAGACTTGTGGTCCATGGCTCTATGTCTAGGTGTCCCTCAGGGTTCTCTCTTGACATTGACATCTTTATCAATGACAAAGCGAGATCAAGTGCACCCTCAGCAAGTGTCGTCACCCGCTCCTCACGGGGGCAACATTTGTTGTCACTTGCCCCTAAAATGGGGCACCAATGTGACACACAGTGGTCACACAACTATCACCAGTGTCAGTCCCTTGTTATCTAAAATCTTCCCCTGATTGATGGTGGGCTCAAAAGACTAACATGGAAGATAGCAAGCATCAGCATGGAAGGTAGCAAGCATCAGGAGTTTATTAAAACCTTCTGCCTTTTCCCTGTTGCAATCCCATGAGGAACAGCAACACACAGCACTGACTCCTTCCTCTCACAGCACAGCCTGCTAGCTCCACCACCTCTCTCTCCTCTTAGCTCTTCATACCTTTTCTCTCACATGCATACACCTGTGTGCCCTTTTACTCTTTATGGTTGGTCAATACACATCAGCATTCCGTGCTTCTCATTCAGTGCTGTTCACCTGTCTTATACAGCTGCACCCCAATAGGGATGAGGCTCGGCCACAGGACCATTCCCTATGTCTCATAATCTGTTCTCCTACAAGCAAGTTTGCAAATGACACAAGGCTGAGCAGTGCAGTTGACATGGCAGAAGGATGGATGCATCTGGGAGGACCTGGACAAACTTGAGAGGTAAGCCTGTGAGCCTCACCAAGTTCAGCAAGAGTGAGGTGCTACACCTGGGTAGGGGTAATCCCAGACATGAATATAGAGTGTGAAAAGAAGTCATTGAGAGAAACCCTGCTGCTGGACATGAGCTAAGAATGTGGGCTTGCAGCCCAGGCAGCCAACCTCATCCTGGGCTACATCCAGAGTGNACAAAAATACTATTAATTAAATTCAGGAAATACTTTTTTTTTTCTCTTTAGTTTACTCCCTTATCTCTGTCACAGACAGATTACTTACCAAGGGTTATATTTTACTGTTACTTCACAAATATGCATGCAAAAGTATCTGTTATAATATATTTGAATCCTATTTTTAATAGCTGATCATTTTGTGTTTTAAATTTGGTATCTCAGAATGTATGTTCACAACAGCTGAAGCATTTGGNAGCTCAGAGCTGGAGCAGCTCTCCTACAGAGTCAGGCTAAGAAAGCTGGGATTGTTCAGCATGTAGAAGAGAAGGCTGCAGGGAGACTTGTTGAGGCCTTCCAGTACCTAAAAGGAGCTTTACAAGAAAGCTGGAGAGGGACTTTTTACACAGGCAGATTATGCAATGACATAATTGTAGTTCCTTTTGGCAGGAACTATTCCTTTCAGATGTGTTGTATGAACTGTTTGTTCCTGGTTTGGTTTTTTTATATTATACAAAAATACTATTAATTAAATTCAGGAAATACTTTTTT